>VUQJ01006264.1:4885-17369 GCA_015108635.1 Andinoacara biseriatus
AGGGAATTTGTCCCCCCCCCCCCCCCCCCCCCCCCCCCTTCAGCAGATACCTTTGCCCGGCTGAGAGTGACTCATTCATATCTCATGACTGCTTTCCAATGAAACTTGTTGTTCCGAGCAGCAGTTTCCGGGAAGCAGGCGGAGTGGTGAATTATACCATCACACCACCGCCGGCTCCAGGGAGTAAGGCTGACATAAACAAATATACCGAGCACAAACTGTACATACTAATGGCCTCAATTACTTGTCAAACAGCTGCTGATGCAGACTGACGCCTGACTTGTTCCTCACTGAATCTGCAAGTAGTCCCTTAGAGATACAGAAGGCAGGTAATGAGCTAGCTCTAACCCTACTACTGTTATTGCTGCAGATACTTTTAAGTGCCGGTAACACTAATAACAGATTGCCTGCTGGAACTACCACTTTACATAGTTTTACTTCTGCTTTTATTAGATAAGCTGCTAATAATACTGCTACTTCATCTTTAGCACTTACATAGTTCAACTTCTTGGAAAAAACTTTACATCACTATGACATCACCAGCTGGATACCGTGTGTCTCAAATGTCTCCAGCTTTCCTTGTTGATGCGGTGTTCATGCGATCTGTCATGCCTTTACGCTAAATATGATGCTACAGCTAACAGTTACTGAGCAATTAGCGGCAAACCTGAATAACTTCGTATCCCATCAGCTTAAACGCTCAGCTTTTTCAATTACTAACAGATGGTAGTTTCATATTTAGCACACAGCCATGCATCAATCTTATTCTAACTCTTGTAAATAAAGTGCATATTTGCCAACTTGCTATGCACAGATCAAGCATAACATTATGATCACTGACAGGTGAAGTGAATAACACTGATTATCTCTTCATCATGGCACCTGTTAGTGGGTGGGGTGTATTAGGGAGCAAGTGAACATTTTGTTCTCAAAGCTGATGTGTTAGAAGCAGGAAAAATGAACAAGTGTGAGGATTTGAGTGAGTCTGACGAGGCCAAATTGTGATGACTAGACGACAGGGTCAAAGCAAAACTGCAGCTCTTGTGGGGTGTTTCCGGTCTGCAGTGGTCAGTATCTATCAATAGTGGGCCAAAGAACGACCAGCGACAGGGTCATCGGCAGCCAAGGCTCACTGATGCACATGGGGAGCGAAGGCTGGTCCGTGTGGTTCAACAGATGAACTACTTTAGCTCAAGTTGCCGACAAAGTTAATGCTGGTTCTGATAAAAAGTTGTCAGAATACATGCATCACAGTTTGTTGTATATGGGGCTGCATAGCCACAGAGCAGTTAGGGTACCCATGCTGACCCCTGTCCACTGCCAAAAGTCCCAACAATGAGCATCAGAACTGATCCACGGAGCAATGGAAGAAGGTGACCTGTTTTCTTTTATATCACACGGATGGTTGGGTGCACGTGCTTCGCTTCCCTGGGGAACACCTGGCACCAGGGTGCACTATGGGAGGAAGGCAGAGGCAGTGTACACCCTTTCATGTAAACGGTATTCCAGCATGCCCAAAGCAGCTCAATCAGATTTGAGCTTGTATTTCATTAGTCCACTCCAAAACCTTCATTTTGTCCTGCTTCATAAACCAAGTGTTGTTGAGCTTCAGGGCACAAACTGATGGCCAGACATTCTCCTTCAGGATTTTCTGGTAGAGAGGAGAATTCACGGTTCCATTAGGTATGACAAATCATCCAGGTACTGAAGCAGCAAAGCAACCCCAGTCCATCATACCACTGGCACCATGTTTGACTGATGGTATGATGTTCTTTTAATGTAATGCTTTTTTTCATAGTTTTGAGTATTTGTGACTTGCTTTTGCATTTATCTTTACTGCTAGTCCTTTGATCCTTGTTTTGTGACGTTTGTTCCCTTTAGTGTCCAGTCTGTTCTAGTCTCGTCTTTGGATTTTGCCCTTTGCGTCTCCTGTGTGAGTCTTGTCTTCATGTTTGTTTACCTTTCTGTCTTTGTGTCAAGTTCAGACGTCTGAGTCTGTGTCTCAGTATTAGTTTGTCCTTGTCTTGTTTCACCAGTGAGTTTCAGCTGCGTTCCCTGGTGTTTTCCATCTCCCTAATTACTCAGTGTGTGTGTGTATTGTCTGAGTCTCCCTCTGTTCTGTGTTGTGGTCTCCTTCATGGTTGTGTGTTTCCTTGTTTCATGTTTCCTGTAAATTCCTAGTTTCTGCGATATTTTCTCCTGTTCAGCTACTCTGTGTATTTTTATGAATGAACTCAGCAATAAAGCAGCTTTAAGTTTGTCAGTCTTCTAAGTCCTACATTTGGGTCCACAATCGGCCTGCCACACAACCACGCTTGATAGTTGCCAGAACAAAACTCAAACTTTCCAAAGATTCAGCTTTTGTCTTGTCAGTCCACAGAATATTTCCCCAAAAGTCTTTGGGAAAAGCCTGTTTTTTGGCACGTGTGAGACAAGCCTTTTTGTTCTTTTTGGTCAGCAGTGGTGTTCTCCTTGGATGTTATTTTGGCCCACTCTCTTTCTTATTGTTGAATCACTGACCTGACCTGAGACCAGTGAGGCCTGTAGTTATTTAGATGATGATGATGTGGTTGCGACCTCCTGGATGAGTCTTCAATGAGCTCTTGGAGTAATTTTGGTAGGTCGGCCACTCCTGGGAAGATTCACCGTTCCAAGTTTTCTTCATTTGTTGATGAAGGCTTTCATTTGCTGGCATCTCAAAGACTTAGAAATGGGTTTGTAAATCTTTCTAGACTGACAGATGTCGATGACTTTGTTTCTCAGCTGTTCTTGAGTTTCTTCGGATTGCAGCATAATGTGTTGGATTTTGAGATCTTTTAATCTGTGTCACTTTCTCAGAACGGTTCTATTTAAGGGATTTCTTGATTCAACAGGTCTGGCAGTAATCAGACCTGTTTGTGGTCAGAGAAATTAAACTCAGCTTTTCAAAAAATGTTAATCAGTTAATTCATGGCTTCACATATGGCCAGGCAGGTTTAGACTTTTTTTCTGCACATTGTATTTAATTGGTTTATCTTTGTCTAATATTACAACTTGTTTGATCTGAAATACTGAAACATGTAAGTGTGACAAATATACCCCCCCCAAAATGACTCAAGAAGGGGGCAAATACTTTTTCACAGCAGTGTAGGCTGACATTATTTCTGACCATTTATGAAACAAATACGGCCTTGATTAATAAAAATCTTTTTAAAAACAAAAGTCTGAGGATAGTTGCCAAACATTTCTATTTGCAGCAAACACCCTGATAGCTTAAAAACGAAACTACTGCGAACATTCAATTCTCCTGTTGAGCATAACAGGCAGCTCCCTAAAACTAAATTAAGCCTGTTTTAATAATCAGCGCTGTGGCAAACACTGCCTTGCGAGCACTGACTTGAGCTGTTTTCCCTGAACTTTTTTTTTAAACCTCAGCTGATGTAGTTGCATGTGAGAACATCACATGTTAAACAGCATTTAGCTGTCATACAATATTGTGATATCAGTATAATGCTATGTTGCTGGTGCACATTTGTGCTTGTGCTCATTTCCAATGAGGGGATCATGACGCCTCCACCACTGGATGTCTGCCTATACAGGCCATTAAACAAGGCTCACCTGCACATTGATGTTAGAGTTAGACAGTTCTCATCCTCTATGTAGCAAAATGATAGCAATTACAGTGTTTACCTAGGCGTCCAATATACTCTACCAATGTGCTCTGTTTCCAGGAACAAGGTAGGCTGTTAAAAAATAGCCTATTTTGTCAGCTGTTTTTTTCAACACGTCTTCCCATTATGCACATAGTGTTCTTTGGCACTGGTGCCAACCATGGCAATATTGGCTGCAGACACATAACCTAAAGAAAGCCTGCATAGAAGGTCAGAGAGGTGGCATTGGCATAAGTTGCAGGCTCATCAGCAATCAGTCATTGGTATCTTTGCCCTTTCACTCAGCTTTTTCTTTGATTTCTCTTGCTGACTTTTTTTTTTTTTTAACTTACTTTCACTTTCAGCTGTCTAGGTTTAGGCACCAAAAACTCTTTGGTTACATTTACATTACATTTGTGGTTTGCCCCTTCATGCCAGTCACCCTGCACGTTCAATAAAAAATGATGAGCTGTGATTGAGCACGGCAGAGAGCAACTGTGGACACTATTTTTCCAAAAATTGTCTGAAATTCATGCATGAAAGCCGCTCAACCATTTCTCTGCACATGTTGACATGTGCAGATGCACAACATGTTGTTAATGTTAAAGAATGTGTGAAATTGTCTCTGCAATGATCTCCCAACCACTGTCGTTTTGAAGCCTCGCAACAAGACAGGCACTGTGAGGCCTGCCACGCCACAGCAGCAAGGTGACACAAGAAGACGGACAGACTAGCTGGCAGACTAAACGTAAGGTAAACAGACAGGCAAACAGGGCAGGGGCAATGCCCCAGAGAGCAATGACACAAGCCAGTGCATCCCAACCGCAACACACAGAGCCAGACTGAGCAGGCAGGCAGGAGGGGCGGCTTTCAAATGACTGAAGAACCGAGCGTAGACACACAGCACCCTGCTCACCTCAAACACACCGCCTGTAATGACTGGAGACATGGTTGCCTTTCCCTAAGGAGAAAAACAAGAGGGTGGGGTGGGGGCACACACGCTCAACACCACCTCTTCCCCAAGAAACCCTAATGGCTGAGGCTCAATAAACAACAGCAGTGGCAACAACAACCCAAATAAGCCATGACAGCGTGTGCGCTACCTGAGCGAGTTTCTAATTGATCATTCTCGGCTGGAGACTTCCCACTCCCTGCTTCCATTGTAAGACATGCACATGTCTCATGCATGGCGCAGTCACACTTTTGCATCATGGCTATTCTTGGTGCAGAACTGTGCAATACTGCTGGAATTCTAATTCTGAGCTCAGCCTGCTTTAGCTGTAAACATATTCCAGTAAGATTTATTCATAGAGCGTGTGCTTTTTATCTAGTCCGATAACACACAAGACCTGTTCCTGTAGCACAGCTCTAAACTGTCAGCTAATGCAGACATGCAGTCAAAGCATGTCCAACATGACCAAGCAGCTGGCTGACCTATTGTGAGAATTAATTAACAGCCACGGCAGATTTTAGCACAGTTATTTGGGACTTTCTGTACGTAGGTGTGATATGTGGGTCAGTGGGGAGCGACATGGCTGGGCAGCATGTCATCTCAGCCTATCAGCCGGTGACAGCCACTCAGAACAGCCTCAATAAGCATACTGATCCCAGCCGAGCCTGCTGACCACCACAGTTAACATCCCCTCCCTTTACAGCCACCTAATCCGGGAATTTAACAATCGCCTGGCTTCCAAACCAGGCATCAAATTCTCCCAGTTGACTCTGCATTAGCCTAGCCAGCACATGCAGCCCAGGCCCTCTGCCCACCCACAAAGCCAACAAGCAGAAATTCACACACTGACACCCTCGGCTCATTCTGCAGCACCAGCCACACATAGGACTCAGTAACAGAAGGATGTTAATAAGAGCTTTTTTTTTTAACCTTCGGTTCCCCCTTTTTCTCCCTGCTCTTGCTCCTTCGTGTCAGTTTCTGTGTCCTGACACAGCTAACCCTTAAAAATAAATTTAATACTATGTCTCTCGCTCGCATTATGCTTCCTGACATTGAGAAAAAGGTGAGGAGTGTAGGCCGTGTTTGCGCAGAGGCGATGGGATTAGATCCAGGGAGAAAAAAAGATGGGGAAACTGGACACATCCTGACATGCAATTAGGCTACACTGCACTTTGGGAGCATTGCAATTAGTGAGTGTCATTTCCTAGTTTTATTTTGCTTCTTTGTGTAGTCACCCCTCCAGCTGGAGCTTCTAGCATTTCAGTTCAGGCGAACTCAAGGTCAGCTAAAAGAGATGCCCTAGCCAGTGTCGGAACCTCTCAGCTGTATGTGGTAATTACTGGTGTCCTTGATATTTGATGTGAAATGGTGGATGGTAACCTTTAGTGTTTGCCTGTTAGCTCACCCCCTCCTCCTCCCACTGCTCCTGCCCTCAATTGTTGCCACCACCACCACCACCCTCCCCTCCGCTCCTGGGAGCACGGATGGAAAACAGTAGGCTCACTTTGGAGGGAAATGTGAAGTGTGCTTGAGTGCCAGCTGGTGCCTTGGGATTGGTTAAACATCCACTGGCCAAATGGTGACCTGTCATTGCTGTGAAGCAGGATGACGTTATTTGATGGGACCTGCTGTCCAGAAGAGGACGGGCACAAGGACAAAAGGACAAGAGATTTCAATTTTTGCTTCCATTCATAACTCTGTTTTCTGCTGTCAAATCAAACTTTTGCTACATTACACAAATTCAAAGTTTTAGACACCTGATTTTGATTAGAACATGGAGCGTTTTAATGGTACAATACAGTTCCCACTGACATCACACTTTTGTCCTTAATTGGAGCGGGAACATTCCCAGGTCAAATAGCATCGCAGCATTCCTGGGTATTTATTAGCGCCAGCTCAGCTAGGATTACATTCTGTGGTGCCGTGCCACGATGAGTGCTTGAAACTATCGTCTCCATCTGTAACTTCTGTGGCTTTTTGTTCCTCTGTCTTCGTCGAAGCAGCTCAGATACTGTTCAGTGGACTCTAACTTTGAAGAGACTGAAGTAAAAGATATAAAAAAAAAGTCCCTGTGCACTGTGAATGTGATGTCAAAGAAACCAAGATATGTGGGGGTATGAGGGTTACCTCAGATGACTTGTTTGGTAGCAGTTGTGGTTCTGGAAAACTCCAACAAAACCTGTCATTAGATTAGATAGCACGCTGATTTTCCTAATCTACTTTTGTTGGCTGAATGTGACTCGTTTCCATGCGGAGAGCTGCTAACGCTTCTCGAAGCATCTCACACACAAACCACGATGACTAAAAGGAAAGCTGTTTCTTGGTTTGTTGATGAATGTTCCTCTTGTTTGAACAGAACTTCTTCGGGAACATCAGCCGTATTATGTCCTTGGGACAGACCGGTCCCGTCCCCCAGAGAGAGGCGCTCGTCTCTGGAACGACCGATTGAACATACAGCTTGAGCACAGTTGAAAATGAAACAATGAATAGGCAATTAGAATGTGTAATATGAGATAACAATGTATGCACATTTAATAACTGAGATTTAAGCTTGTTTGAATTTACCCTCAAGCAGATAAATGTAAAAAAAAAAAAATTAAAAAAATACACACCTCCCAGTGTCAGACGCTGCGCATCACTCTGCACCGTTAAAATCAAACACCTTTTTGAAAGGAGGGGAGGCTTTAACCTAAGCCCTGGAATCCTTGTACAAATACATTCATAAAGGTACTAAAATGGTGAGGAACAGGACAATAAGTATTTATAAAATGACCTGCATTGCCAGGTGATGAAACATTCTTGAGGGGATTTGCAGACTGGGCTTGTGATTACCTGCTCAAATAAAAGCTTATGCCATAGCTACGGTACTGAGACTGCAACATTAGACTAACAACAGTCTCTGATGAGCCGCTTTAATTGGCAGAACAGCAACTGAAGAAAGCCTCCTGGCCATTACTGCAAGCTACACCTGAGATGGTGAAACTCGTCAGTCTGACGCCTTAGTCCGATCATACAGACTCACTGTTTTCATGGTGGGCATCTGTCATTGCTGCTTCTATGACGCCAGTAAGTATTTAAAATACCATCCTATAGAAACGCCATGGAAAGACATGGAAAGCAGCATGTTGGAACGTGCCAGGTGTTTTGACAGTCGGCTGATATTATACATCTCTCTAAAGCACCTACATGAAATGTGTTGTGCCAACATCAAAACATCTCCCCCCCAGCTGAAGCGCAGTGGCTTATATAATGCGGGATCACACTCATCAGTCAGTGTGCTCCATGTTTACGTTTGCCCCTCACTGTTTTTCTTGGAGGTCCCATTCAGACGTAAGCGGCGAGGCGCTTGTGCACACGTAGGCACAAACACCTGCATATCTGAGATGCCTTGTTGGAGTTTTCTTTACAGTCCACTGTAAACACACACACACACACAGACACTCTGATCTCAGTGAACAATCTTTACAAAAGCCGAGGAACTCCTGCCTTATCGTCTTCAAACAAAGAGCGGCAGCCGGGAAACACTGTGTGGATTGACTGGAGTAACTGCGCCACAACATAGCCATCAAAAAAACTAAATAATAATAATAAAAAAAAAAACTGCTTTTAAAATGCTAAACCAATCTCCATAGTTAGGGAAGACTGGGAATCTCTCCCAGTTCACCTCTCTGATAGGAAATATAGATGCTGCATCAATAAAAATATCACAACTATACTGCAATATGCTATAATATTGCAATTACAATTGGTTTGGGAATTCAGCACTAAAATGATAATGGCTTTCCATTACAGGCATGGCAATAGAGTCATTCGCAGCCACATTATCTACACATATTGATATATTTTTTTTTGTCATTGCTTTTCCAGCTAGTTTCAAGTCAGCCACTCTGCAGGGCTCCTATTGATTTGGTGTGAAACCAGTATCCAATGATATGAAGGTGGAAGGAGCAGTGAATGTGGCAGAGTGACTGAGGTCAGCAGCGCTGTCCAGTCACATTCACCATCTTCATCCCATTGTCCAGCCACGGGTGAATAGCTGAATGGACACTTTTCTTTCTCTTTGATAAACTTTTGACCTTTCAGTATCTCCTCCTTTTGCCATCTTTGGCTCACAATTCAGTGTCACGGAGTCTGCGGGAGGAGGGTGATTTATTCCGATAGCATACATGGTTAAGTCGCAAGGGGAAAAGTTTGCTAAACTCGACCTGGTGAATACTCCGCTTGTGTCATATTTAATGGCTCTATTTTGAGAAACCAGGTCAATTCTTCTTGTGCCGGGAGAGCATCTTTCACTCCCAACCTGAAATACAACCTCTGCCGTTTGCTCCAGGTAAGCATTGTTACCCAAAACCAAGTCGTGTCGGGGCACGCCGCCGAGCATTTGTCACAGATTGCACAAGCAATGGCTGGTTATTATTACTGGAGCCTTGTTATGGAGCCTCATTGTTGATGCTCACTCCAGGCACTCGCGTGCATTTTCATCACGCACGCTCATCTCCTGTCCTTTCATCACACGTCATTAGCATCAGGTTGTGACCGATGTTCCTAAAATCTCTGTGCACCGGGATCCTATTGGAGCTTTTTTTTTTTTTTTTCTTAAACTTCAATAAGATGAGAAGCCACAAAGAGAGGGAGATGAAGGCAGCTTCAGGGGAGTGATTGCCACCTGCCACTTCATTGAACTGCATTTTAATCTGGGGTGTCTGGAGGAATCTCGTTTCGCAAATGACTTCACTGGAGGAGTGGCGGCGCTGAAGGAAAGGAGTAGAGATTTGAGCTCCTGATACCTCATAACAAATCACCTGGATATGAACTATTCGCTTCCTAATGGGAATCCATATTCATCTTTCTCTGCTAAAGCTCTCCTGTGGGGATGCAGATGTGTGCTGCTTTTATATCTTCTCCTTATCCACTTCTCCATCCGTGTACCCTAATCAAAACCCACACATATTTTAAGGCCCTACACCATCCGCTTACTCATATTGAATTTCCATTGCTTCGCCATTGAGTTTATGGACCATCTTTGGGATTATTAATGACACGGCACGGAGTTATACATATGAATATGGAGATCAGCCACATTGTGAATACGTTTTCCTATATAACAGGATTGATCTAAATCTCTTACGTCTTTTTTGACTGATGGTACCACCCTTCTGCTCTGTGCATTTTCTTAATAACGTGCCTTCCTCGCTCCCATTATCTGTGTATTTAAAACTGCCTAAAAAGTATCCGTGAATGATAAGTCTCCTCCACACAAACTCCTCCAGTTACTTTAATTCAATCTGTGGCAGAGATAAAGGGGTCAACTTCATGCTACAAGGGATCAAATTGAAACCGTAACAGGTTTAGTTCCGGTGGCCCCTTTTCAATGTACAGAATTTGCGTTTTATTCAAGCATCTTGAAGGGCACCTTCACGCACGTTGCTTTTTCAAGACCATGCTGCTATGCGTGTGCGATACCCAGACAAGATATGTAGGATGAATTATTACAGAAAAGGGATTTTATTTATTAACTGGCCTGTGGAAGTTGGGAGCATGCCAACTGTTGCTGTTGCATTCAGGGGCCTATCATCTGTATTGTCGAAGGGCAGATAAATACTGTATAGCTGTTTCATGGTTAGAGATAATATATAGCCACACAGTTTGAATTTACATTAGCAGAGAATTAGTCTGAAGATTGCTGGTGAGGGACCAGCGTGAGTGGGCTAAAAAAGACACCATCAGTCAGTGAAGATATGGATAATTTGTCAGAGGGGAGTTTAAAGTTCTGCCACTTTTACACATGTAGATGGGTTTATTTGTGCTGGCTGTCAAAACAGCTGTGTAATGTCTTCTTTGTCTCTGCTGTAGCTTTGTGGAACATGAAAAAACACAAACGATATCACAAAGCTTTCTGCACTTCAGCTGGGAGACACATTTATAAGCCAGGATTACAGTTTGAAAAACCAGGCAGGAATAGTCCAGTTGCACTGGAGAGGGTGTGGGATTCAGTGGTTTTGATAGTTTACTCATAACGGTAATGGCAGTCTTTAGACAGCCAGTCCCTTCTTTGGCCATTTGGCTAGCATCCAATTTTCACTCTCGTGAAACAGGGTCCAGTTTATATGCTATATTGCCAAAAGTATTTGCTCGTCTGCCTTCACACGCATGCCACCTTGGTCGGCATCCCATTCCACTCATAGGGTTTAATATGATGCCGGCCTACCCCTTGCAGCTATTGTGGGGAGGCTTTCCAGAAGGTTTAGGAGTGTGTTTATGGGAATTTTTGACCATTATTCCAGAAGTAAATTTGTGATATCAGACACTGATGTTGAACGAGAAGGCCTGGCTCACAGTCTCTGCTCTAATTCATCTCAAATGTGCTCTGCCAAGGTGAGGCCAGTCAAGTTCTTCCACACCAAACTTGCTCACACATGTCTTTATGGACCTTGCTTTGTGCACTGGTGCGCAGTCATGTTGGAACAGGAACGGGCCATCTCCAAACTGTTCCGACAAAGTTGGGAAAACTAGATTGTATAAAACGTCTTGGTATGATGAAGCATTCAGAGTTCCTTTCCTTGGAACTAAGGGGGTAAATCAAACTCCTGAAAAACCCCACACAATAATCCCGCCTCGACCATCTCTGCACAATATGTGCCTCAGTATCCACTGACCCCACTCACAAAGTCTACCACTTGACGGCTGAGCTGCTGTCATTCCGAATTACTTCAAATTGTTATAATACTGCTAACAGCTGTCTGGAATATTTAGTAGTGAGGAAATTTCACGACTGGACCTGTTGCACAGGTAGCATCCTATCACGGTACCATGCTGGAATTCACTGGTTGGCATTAGTGCGTAACAGCAGGAAGGTTCTGGTTTGGACTTCTGTGGGGTCAGAACTCTTGGTTTCGCTGTGGTTTCCTACCAAGATCCAAAGATACAGGCACCGATGTCAGATCGATAGAGCGTTGAGCGTGTTTAATGCGCAACCCTTGCCCCAATTTTGTAACTCTTTCAAAAGGTCAATTTTTGTGCTGCAACATTAAGGCCCTGCCAAGTATTTGTTGTGTGGTCTGTTTAGCTCAATTGAAGCACATGCAACAGACAAATCCAAGCATTTGTTTCCTGTTTCCTCTGGTCTCTGGACAATAGAAACACACGCTCTCTACATTATTCTAGCATGTGCCATCACCATTTCCAGTATCGTACGTGACCAGACTACACACTGCAGCATCAATCTCCTAGACTAGTTGCACAGAACAATGGGTAGGGTGAGTACCTTTAGCCTGATGTCATGCAAAACAACAAAATATATACGACAGGGGGCAAAGTGATATACGCTTTACATACACAACACATTACTTAGACATGCAAGCCATCGGTGCTAGCTATACAGTGTTGGTCTCACTGACCTTTCAAGTCAGTTATTTGTGCAAGCTTGAGTCTTCACTAGTTCAGCAGATGACCAGCTTATTGAGCATTGATTTTTTATGTAGTGTCTCATTGATTTTTCATATATAAGGAACATGAGAGTCTGTGCGGGACAATGGAATTCGTCTCTGCAGTATATCAACAGCACCAAGACAACCACTGTAAACATCTGTCCTGGCACATCCACCAGAGTCGTTTCACTTGGTATTACATCATCATTCAAAGCAATATTGTATAACAGCTCCACAACTGTGAATGTGTTATTAGAGGAATAAAAACTGGAGGACACTCCAGGAAATTAGCAGGGGTTGAACTGTGAATGTTTTGCATCTTCAGTTTGCTGCATATTGTGGTGCCTCTCATACTTTCTCATTTACATCCCCTCTGGTTGCCATGTTATTGTCATTTTTCATTGTTTGTTTACGCTTTGCCTGGGTTTTACTTTCTCTTGGGGGGGGGGGGGGGGGGGAGGATTTTTTTTTTTTTA
>VUQJ01006267.1:2103-12950 GCA_015108635.1 Andinoacara biseriatus
ATATAAAAAAAGCTACATTTAGCTCAGGTTTGCTTTGGGGAACCACAAGCCAAAATGGGTGTAAACTTTCCCGTGTGACGGTGTAGCAGCACAAAAGCAACACGCGCGTAAGCAAAAACAAAGGCACAGCTCTCATTTATGTGGTGTGTGTGTGTGTGTGTGTGTGCATGAGTATCTGCTGCATTAGAGTGTAAAGGTGATGGTGGTTCTCTGAAATTTCCTCGGGTCAAACCTTCAGAGGTAAGCTGTTTAAACCTCAACGTGATTAGTTTGAATCTCGTAATTGCAGGTGTGTTATTAGACAGAAGTGTTAATGAAATGTGTTCTTCTCACATTTAAATTGCATCACTTTGTCATGTTACACTCACAGAGGTTTAGGATCTCACTCACTCCTGATGTATAAACCTGAAAGATTACAAAATCAAAATGAGTCTCATTTCATTTATTTTCATTTGAGACGGACACGTACCAAGAACACTCTTCGATCATTTCCTTTCAAGACCATACATGCGTGTTCACATACATGTATGGTGGCACACATAAAATATGTGCTGCTATTTTGCTCTGACAGAAAATAATTTATGCTGACTGTGAGATAGAAGATGGTTTCTGCTGCCGCCATCGCCGTGTTTCTGCTCCGCTGCTGCTTCATTGTCTCCACAGGTCTGAAACAATGAATCTCTTTATTCTGTCAGCTGCTGGTTTTAAGCTTTAAATTACAAACTTACGAATAACAAGCTTAAGATTTTTATACTTTAGATTTTTAATTACGATTTATTTGTTTTTTAAGGCAAAAGTCATTTTAACATGTCATCTCTCAACTTAATTCTGTAACACCTCTAAAAACATACATGATGTTCTGTATTTTCATTTCTCTGTATGACTGATTTGTCATCATCATGATGCTCCATGAATTTTGTTACATTCCTCATTTTTAAAAAAAAATCCAGTTCTTTTGTCTTCACCTTTCTATCTCTCAGGATGGTTGTAATGAGTGTGCTGCAACAGGCACAAGCAAAAACAAAAGTTTGGGCATCCCTGATAATTTCCATGATTTTCCTTTATAAATCATTGGTTGTTGGAATCAGCAATTTCAGCTATATATATCATATAGCAGACGAATACAGTGATATTTGAGAATTGAAAAGAAGTTTATAGGATTTACAGAAAGTGTGCATTAATTATTTAAACGAAATTAGGCAGGTACATAAATTATTATATTTAGTAGATCCTCCTTTTGCAGAAATAACAGCCTCTAAACACTTCCTATAGCTTCCAATGAGAGTCTGGATTCTGGTTGAAGGTATTTCGGACCATTCTTCTTTACAAAACATCTCTGGTTCAGTCAGGTTTGATGGTTTCTGAGCATGGACAGCCCGCTTTAAATCACACCACAGATTTTCCAAAATATTCAGGTCTGGGGCCTGAGATGGCCGTTCCGGAGCGTTGGACTTGTTCCTCTGCATGAATGCCTCAGTAGATTTGGAGCAGTGTTTAGGGTCCGTTGTCTTGTTGAAGTATCCAGCCCCGGCACAACTTCAACTTTGTCACTGATTCTTGAACATTGTTGTCAAGAATCTGCTGATATTGACTGGAATCCATGCGACCCTCAACTTTAATAAGATTCCCAGTATCTGCACGGGGTCACCTTAGATAAGTGTGTGTTCTATAATCGAAAAGATTCAGCCAAACAAGGGAATGAGAGTTGAAGTTGAATGTTTACTCAGCCAAAAACACACAAGTGTACACAAGTGAGACTTCACCTGTATAACTAATACATCAGTTCATTCAGGGCATGAAGTCTGAACGCTGTCTACCCCGGGTATATAATATATTGTTATCACATTTGATTACATCATCAGAAATATCTTAGAATGTGCAAAACTGGTTGAAACTGGCTCTGGGGACCCTTGATGTCCCCTTATCGTTGTAGTTCTTCTGTCTTGGTGCCTGGAGCAGCAGTTGCTGGTGGAGCCGACGGCCTGTTTATGAAAACAAAGAGACACAAGGTCTAGATTGACCTTGCTAGATCAAACACAGCACTCCATTCTCCCGTCACCCGTGCACAAGACCCCGTGTTACTTAAACTCCTCCACTTGGGGCAACAAATCGTGCCTGAGCCGGAGTGGGCACTCAACCCTTTTCTGGCTGAGGATCATAGCCTCAGACTTTGTCCACAGGCCACAACATCAGGGTCTGGCCAGAAGCAGCTATGGACAGACTACAGGACTGCTTTAAGGACCCTGATTGGGAGCTTTTTAAACAGACTGCCACTCAAAACAACCACACAGACCTCAACACCTACACCTCATCCTTACTGAATTACATCACCTTCTGCATTGACAGTGGGACCACACAGAAGATACTCCACAACCATAAGCCATGGAGGAATGGTGCTTTTATCAGTCAGCCGAGGGCCTGACATGCTGCTTTACGCTAAGGTGATGGTGAGGCCTACAGAACAGCTAGGTCCAAACTGAGGAAAGGCATCAGGGAAACGAAGCACTGCTATAAGAATTGTATCGAGGAACACTTCAACAGCGCTGAATCCTGACGTGTGTGGCAGGGCATCAAAAACATTATTGGCTACAACAGCACCCACACCAGATCCACCTACTCCATCCTCCCAGATGACCTGAATTGCCTCTTTGCCAGGTTTGATTGATCTGCAAAACACATGGGAACAGCAGGGACCCTCACCACTGGTGATGAACCCCCATGACGTGAGACGGAGCCTGCAGCACATCAACCTCAAAAAGGCTACAGGTGCCCAGAGACCTGTTTAACATCTCCCTGAAGCAGCCCTCCATCCTCACGTGCCTCAAGTCAACAACAATCATCCCTGTGACAAAACAGTCAGCCATCAGGTCTCTCAATGACTTTCGACCAGTGGCCCTGACACCAGTGGTGATGAAGTGCTTTGAGCGACTCATCCATGAAGGAGGAGAACATCGCACCTGGAGGATGGCTCCAACAAAATTTTATTGTATTGTGCATTGACACAAAAGATCTTATCTTATCTTATCTCATCTTATCTTATCTTATCTTATCTTATCTTATCTTATCTTATCTGCAGCTCCTATAGCCAGACTGCAGCTTGTGGCAAGAGAAACTGCAACTTTTTCAGTGTTTTGCATTTCTGTGTAAATGAGATAATTTCTGAAACAATTCAGTGTGAACTCGCTAATTTTCGAAAAAGAAAATGGCAAAATGGCAGTTTCCACTGGAAACGCTCTTGTGGAAATGGGGCCTCAGAGTCCATCTACTCTCAGCTTGGACTGTCCTGCTCTAACAAATGATCACTTTAGTTTTCCCCCCAAGTTTTGTCCTTTATGATGTTGGAGTCTAGTGGCTGAAACCACTTGGATGTAGATTTGAATGTAATTAATGAGAAAATAAAACTTTCATTTTGATACAAGCTATTTGCCCAGTCAGGGACCTGACCACGCCCAACCTGGGAACAGCTATGGGGGCGGGGATAGGCTGGACTCGAGCCACCCCCTCCCTGGCAATAGGAATAGGTGCGGGGACAGGCCATGCCCTAGCCAACCCCACCTGAGGAGCAGGTTTGGGCATAGGAGACCTCTGGTATAGAAGCAGCCTTTATATTAGCAGTCTTAGGGGGTACCGGCTGGCCATGCACTACAAAAGCAGTTGCTGTGGGGAGCACCCATGGTCAGAGCCTCACCTACTCTGTGACGAGGAAGCTGCTGGAACTGGAGCTGGAGTTTCCGACAGGTCGAAGGGTAGCATCAAGACAGAAGAGCCAAGGGCAGTGGAGACAGTGAATCCCAGGAATTGGGCAAATTATTCCTTGGAAGTGAGGCTCCAGATCTTGGACAAATACTCCTCTTGCCACCGCCCCTGAGTACCCTTTCTCCTCTTAGATGGTGGAGAGGAGCCAGCAAGCGCATAAGCTTGTGAGTGAGCATCTGGAGAGAAGAAGAGTCTGCATTATTTAACTTTAAATATCAAAGAGTAAACAGTATTGATTATTACTATTCAGACTATAAAAAGAAAACTTCCAAGCCAAATATCTGGTGCTTTGACTATAAATTGTGTACTATCATATGCAGATATGTTGCAGAAGTTATTTATTGAAAATCTTTTGGATGTCTTTTTGGTACAAACTTCTTAAATGTCCTAAGCAGTTTAAAAAAGGTTATCTTTTAAAATATTTTTATTTTACTTATAAAGTGTACTACTTTCTCCTTTCTGTTCCTGTACCAGGGAGCCAAGGGAGCATCTGGAGATCAAGGTCAAGAGGGCACATCTGGGCCTAAAGTAAAAACAGTCACAGCTCAGTCTTTGCATAAACCGGTTCAGATGTTAAAGCTTTGAGCAATTTCATATTTTCTCCTCTTGAAGGGTGAACAAGGACCAAGAGGTGCACCTGGAACTTCAGGAGATGATGGCATTGGATTACCTGGGCCCAAGGTAAATTTGGTTTTAGTATTAGCAAGGCCAAGAGCTGGACTAGGGGGACTCTGCCAGACCAAATGAAACATGACGTCTCAGGTTTGCTGTGTTCCCAGGCTTGTCTGATAGAATACTAATTAAAACATTTTCTTCTGCGCTTCCTGTAAACATTTCAGTTTATCTCAAATTTGTTGATTTCACCTTTCAGGGTGACAAGGGGAACCATGGAAGACCAGGACCACCTGGGCCAATGGGTTTGGGTGAACCAGGGATATTGGTGAGTTAATACCAACACGCAAACAGGAACGGCTTTTACTGTCACTGCACGAAAAGAGGGATTTTTGACCCCGTATACTGACGCGGGCGCCGCTAGTACACGACAGCTTACGTGGCAGCGCATTTGTGTTCGCCTGAGATGGATACTGTTGTTTACGTACCAACAGAAGCAGTGGGGGACGGTACAGGGGGAGCCGGCCAGTGGGAGGTGTTAACCACTCTACTTAACATATCAGGAGGGCTTGGAACCATAGGGGCGCAAGTTACATTTTGGTCAAAATTGCAATATATGTATCAAATTAAAGCTCTTGATGTACTCTACGGTCAAAATTATAGAAATAAAATATTAATAGAAATAGTTATTCAAAAAAACCCAAAAGACTTAAATCTGAATGCACAGAAGAAGTTGGTGCCAAAAGGGAATATGTGCATTTATGGCAAAAACAATACTGTTCATTGAGCATTGTGTTATCAAACATGCTTTTAAAAAAAACTAAAAACACTATACAAACTAAAGAGCAAACTATGGTAATTTTTTTTTTGTTTTGGTTCTCCTGTAAAGTTGGTGTAATGTCACTTATACCCCTATAAGTGACATTACACTAATGGTTATGTGACAAAGTACCAACTCCTGTTCATCCTGTGAATAAAAGACAAATGAACAAGTACTTTGAAAAAATTACCATTGATAAAAGTGCTAAAGTGATTCTGGTCATTAACCCTTGAGGCACCTTTAAACTGATTATATACACTTTGTATCTTTAAGTCCCAAAATGTTACAGCTTCTAAAACTATAATAAACATTCAGTGTTAATTATTTTCACCTTCACGGCATCACCATTTTATATACATTTTGGCTTGTTCAAAAGCCAGAATTTTTTATAAAGTTAAAATGACAATAGGTAATATTTTCCAAAAATAAAAATGCACTTCCAAGGTAACTATACAAACAGAGCAGACCAACAATACAATATATTATGTCTTACCGGCTTCCTTCTTGCATGACACGGGGCAGAATTTTTAATGGCTGTTGCCTTTTCTGCAAGGTGAGGGTGACTGTATCGGAAGTTGCGGCGGCCTGTCTCATAGTTTTGAAAGAAGCTGGAAAACATTTTTATACATTGTAAATACAGAGTGTAAACAACGTACATACATAAACAATATTCATGCAAAACACACACACACACACACACACACACACACAAACATACAACACCAATAGATACTTAAACACAATTACATCACTGTCCACACCTTGGAAATCCTTGGAAATCCTTGGAAATCCTTGAAAATCGGCTTTTATTGGATTCAGAGTTGTGCAGGCGGCGAACTACTTCCTATAAGATGAAACCAAATGGTAAATGGACTAGCTCTTAGAAAGCGCTTTTCTACTCTGTCTGAACACTCAAAGCGCTTATACAGCATGTTTACATTCACCCATTCACAGCCATTCATACAAGCACTTCCATGTGTAAGTAAGCTAAGTGCTTATTGTCTAACATTCACAAGCATTCATATTCTGACGCTTGCGTCGGAGAGCAACTTGGGGTTCAGTATCTTGCCCAAGGATACTTTGGCATGCAGCCCGGAGCAGCCAGGAATCAAACCCCTGACCTTCCAGTCAGGAGGTGACCTGCTCTACCTCCTGAGCTACAGCCAATAAGAAACCAAATCGCATTACATCTGTCAACTTACTGTGACCATTCCACCACTCTTAGTGTTTTTGTTTTGGAAACGACCAAGTCTTACCACAGTTTTCGAATTGTGCTGCTGTCTTTTCCTCTTGAGTGCTTCTGTAGGTGAGTCTTTGTTGGTTTCCAGTGCATCAAGTCTCTCCACGCCATCTTCTCTTCCAGTAGCGCTAGTCAGTAGCACAGTTTCTACTGAAACTTGAGCTGACGAGACAACCCACTCATTGCAACCAGCAGTGTCTTCTCGTCTGCAGCAGGACTGGTTGAAGCTGGCCGGTAGAGAGGCCCGCTTTCACGAGGAGCTTCTGGGGTGTTGAAATATAGACAACATTTTCAGAGAGCTTTATACCAAGCAGTAGTGTGGTGTCACAATCACCTGCCCAAGCCTCTTCTCTGGGAACCAGTGGGTAGAAGGTGGAAGCTCAGGGAAGATGTCTTCATTCGTTATAGATCAGAAGGCACCAGCACCTAAAGAGGTCCATGACCTTACACACTATACTGTAAGGACGGCAGCTGCAGTGAGATTATCAAATGCTGGTGTCTGTCAGTGGGCTTGACGTGCACAGCGTTCTGCTCCTGATCTTTCTCAAACTCTCTATGACCAGTTTTATTACTGATGATTATTTGGAAGAGTGGCAGTGATATGTTTCAGTTGTGACATCATGGGGAGCTGACTTCACCAAAGTATTTATTGGAGATGACCTAATGGGGGTAGGCATGTTTTCTGGTTGCTGCTAAAAGCCCCAGGCTTAAAAGGGGACACTGCAGATCGATATGCTTGTTTGATTTGAGTCAGGAATTTGATTCATACTGTGTGTAGTTAAGTTATACGTCTTTATGAAGAGGACAACTCACCTGGAAAAGTTTGGGGCATGCCCACCTGCCTAGCTCATCTGAATGACAAATGAAGGAGCTATATTCATTCAACCATCCATCCCTGTCATCTCAAGTAAGATCAATAAAATAAGGTATGAGGCACCATTACCAGTCAAGGCGTCTTTGGTGAGTGCAGTCATATGAGGTGATGGACTGGCTTTATGATATGATACGGCTTTCGGCCTATGGCTTTCCAGAGCTGATGCTATAGCCTGGTAAACGGCTAATGATTTTGTGGTGGCTTTCATATCCGAGAGTGTGAACATTCAGCAGCTACTCATGGGAATGTGTTTGTGCCTTGTGGTATTTTTGAACTGTTTGGCTGCGCTAAGGTCGTTGTTGTTGTTATGTTGATTCACAGTCGAAAATGAGTGATGTGAATGTAGAAATTGAGCCTACGGGCGCACAAAGTGGAAAAAGACAAAGAAAACTTTCACAAAAGGGAGCTTCTTTTGCCGTTGAAAAGGTGCAGAAGGAAAGTGAAGTGTTTAGAAATGCAAGTAAAACAAAGTCGAAAATAATAGAGCTTTGGTCGTCAAATAAAAATGTTTTTGAAGTAAAACAATGCATGCAGAGCCTCAATACACTGTGTGAAAATGCGTCCTCTCTCCATAACTCCTTGTTAAATGATTTTAATCTGCCTGAAGATGAGCAGCAAAGGCAAAATACGTGGTTTCAGGAGAAAAGTGTGGCAAATAATGAGTTTGTGAAGAAAGTGCATATTTGGCTGAAAGAAAATGAAGTGGATGATGATTACCATGAAAATGTGTTTACTAAAGTTGCTGCTGATGACATTCAAGCAGGGAAACACGATGATGAGAATGAGGAAGGTGTACATCCTGAAGATAGTGTCTCAAATATTTCAGATGTGCAGCGTAGTAAAGCGTCCAGCACGTCCTCCGCTCGTAAACGAGCCCTGGCTGATCAAGCAGCTTTAATAGCGAAAGTGGAAGCTTTAAAAAGAAAACATGAATTGGAGGAATTGGAGCAAAGACATAGATTGGAAGCTGATAAAATACAACAACAAAAGGAACAGGTGAAAATAGAAGCACAAATAGTTGCTTTCATTCAGCCCCCGATAGTGCCACATTTTCTGTACCAACAATTCCTAAGCAGCCAATAACCTCCAATAACCCTCTCCTAGAAACTTGTCTTTACTGTGAGGAGTCACATTTAATTTCAAGATGCCCCAAACTGCAAAGGATTTCTCATAAGGACAAAATAGGAATCCTAAAAGGAAAAGGAGCATGTTTTGAGTGCTTGAAAGTAGGCCACATAAGTAAGGAGTGTAGGAGTCGTCTCACCTGTGACAAATGCCATTTAAAGCATCCCACCCTTCTGCGTTTTGACAACAAAGAACCACCAATAAGCAGTGCATTGGTGTTTCACCAGGCTGATGTTTGTACTGGGGCCGGGAACCATGATTGTACCCTCTCAATTGTTCCAGTCAAAATTAAGTCTAAGAAAGGAGATAAAATGTTGCAGAACTATGCCTGCTTAGATCCTGGGAGTACAGCCACTTTTATTCAAGCTCGCTCATGAACCAGTTGAATTTACAAGGCACAAAGACTAATATTCTCCTGCGCACCATGGGTCAGGAGAAGCCGGTGCCTACTTATTATGTAAACAGACTGGAGATTTCTGAGCTTGAAGAAAAGAACTTTATGGAGCTCCCAGAGGTTTACATGCAAGAAACCATTCCTGTCTCAAAGACCAACATTCCACGTCAGCGAGATATTGAGAATTTGGAATATCTTAAAGCTATCAAGATCCCAGAATTGGACGCTGATGTTGGGCTTTTGGTTGGGATGAATGCACCAAAGCTCATGGAGCCATGGGCGGTCATTAACAGCAAAGGTGATGGACCCTATGCCGTGAGGACCCTTTTAGGATGGGTCATAAATGGGCCTTTAAGAAGTGGGATTGGTGGTCAGAGAAGCTTTCCAACCATTTATATTAATCAGATTTCCATCTTTAAACTAGAGGAGCTGTTGATGTCTCAATATAACATGGAGTTCAATGAAAAGGCACTGGAAGAGGAGCACGAAATGTCAATTGAGGACAAGAGGTTCATGGAAATAATGCAGCGATCAACTTGCATGAAAGGGGGACATTATTTCTTGGACCTGCCTTTTAATAAGGATGACATAATCCTTATGTCCTTATGTTCTCCACCCGGAGAAGAAGACCTTGCGAGTGATGTTTGATTGTGGGGCGAGCTATAAGGGAACCTCATTAAATAGCCAGTGGCTGCAGGGGCCAGATTTAACTAATTCCCTCTTTGGTGTACTGACCCGATTCAGAGAGGAGAAAATTGCACTGATGACATCAAAGCTATGTTTCATCAGGTGAAGGTGTCGGAGAAACATTTGGACTTTCTCCGCTTCTTGTGGTGGCCATCAGGAGACACCTCAGTCAGCCTAACTGAATATAGGATGACAGTCCACATCTTTGGTGCTGTCTCATCACCAAGCTGTGCCAATTATGCTCTAAGAAAGACAGCAGCAGATCATGACTGACACCATCTACAACAACTTTTACGTGGATGACTGCCTGAAGTCTGTGGCCACAGAGCAAGAGGAAGTGCAGTTGGTGGCACACTTCATCGATCTGTGCTCAAAGGGAGGATTTTAGTTGTTGAAATGGACAAGTAACAGCCGAGCAGTGTTGTTATCCATTCCAGAGGTAAAGCGCTCTAAATCAACGAGAGAGCTTCACCTAGAACAAGACAATTTGCCTGTGGAGAAAGCTTTGGGCCTCAGCTGGAGTGCAGAAAATGACACGTTCAGCTTTGAGCTTGTAGTGGAAGGAAAACCTCACACTAGGCGTGGCATTCTCTCAATGCTCAGTTCTATCTATGACCCACTGCGCTTCCTGGTGCCATACACTCTGCTACCTAAGCTACTGCTGCAAGAAATATGCAGGCAAAATCTGTCCTGGGATGATCCCATTCCCCAGTCTATGTCACAAACTTGGTCTGCATGGTATCAGGATTTGGAGAAAATAGCAGAATTTAAAGTGAAGCGGTGCATCAGACCCAGCAGTTTTAAAGGACGCATACAGGCTCAGTTGCATCATTTTGCAGATGCCAATGAGAATAGATATGGGACAGTGTCTTACCTAAGGCTGCATGATGAAAGGGGAAATGTGCACCTGGCATTTATGCTTGGAAAGGCTAGAGTGGCTCCATTAAAGCAGACGACAATTCCTCATCTTGAACTCACTGCTGCTGTTCTGGCAGTCAAAGAGGATAGGATGTTGAAGAAGGAGCTCTCTTTATTCAGCTGAATAACTCATTCTTTTGGACAGACACTCAGACAGTGCTAAGATATATAAATAATAACACCAAACAATTTCACACCTTCGTTGCAAATAGAGTGGCTGCAATAAGAGAAGCTACAGATGTATATCAGTGGAGGTACCTTAACGCTAAGTCCAATTCAGCAGATGTAGCCTCCAGAGGTTTGAGTGCATAAAACTTTATGGCCTGTCAGAGGTGGATAAATGGCCCTGACTTTCTTAGAAGGCCAGAACAGGAGTGGCCAAAGCCTTTTGAATCCCAGCCTGTTAGTTCTGAGGACCCAG
>VUQJ01006272.1:20144-33952 GCA_015108635.1 Andinoacara biseriatus
GATTCATTAAACACAACGTAAAAGAATCGCTTAAACAAAGTAGACTTGCTCACTGAAATTCAATAAATCAAAAGATGATTATTAAAGGAGCTCAATAAGGACAAATGTACATCAGTTACAATAAGACTGCATGCAAAACGCTGAAAATAATTTAATAAAGATATTCTATACAGCAGAAATTTTTCTAGGAGTGGGAAACTGCAGAAACCAGACACAAAATAATGAATAAATTAATTTATTAATGATAGCACAATATAGAAGAAACCCTTCAAAAAAGGGTAAAACCCTGCAGATTCCTTAAAACCTGCCTAAACTGCTGGCTGCCCGACACGAGCTTCTCATTAACAAATAACTGGAACCAGTTTTACTATTCACAAGCAGGTACAGTCATTATTTAACAGAAACTGAGCCAAAAGCACTGCATGAAAACCAAAGTACAACCGTGCTGCTTCCATAGGAATTAAGAGGATAAGTAGCAGCCAGATGCTGCTAATCAAAATGCACTTCATTAAATGTGCAAATGTGAGCACCTCTATAAAAGCTGAAATTTTTGTCAGTTTGTGGGTCTGAAGCATTCAGGTGTGTGTTAACACAATGGCAATCTTCCCAGGAGTGGCTTTTCCAGCAAATTAACTCCAAGGTCAGACTGCAATAATCAGAGGAACTGCAAAAAGTATGAAGAAGTATGACTCCAGACGGGACTTTAATAGCTCTGTGCATAAAATAATGCACATCAATGAACTGAAGCAGCATTGTAAAGAAGTGGGACAAAATTCCCCCACAATGATGTACGAAACCGATAAAATCATACAGGAAATGATTACTTCAAGTTACTGCTGGGTGTATTTAGTTTTCCACAGGACTGCAGAGTCCTGTGGAAAACTCTTTCTCACGTGACTAAAATCTGTGGTGCCCTCCTAAACATTAATATATGAGAAGTTGTGAGCTGATTAATGACGTGTAAATCCAGCTGCTCATTAAGTGAAACAAAAAAGTGCTCTAATATTTGGTACTATGAAATGAAAGCAGACTGTATGAAAGCTAAGAAGTAGAATGAGTTACTTATAATACATATTACAGATTTAAGATGATTGTGGGCTAAATTTTCACCTCCACACCATTTTTGGTTTTCACCTGTGCCTATTCTTGTAAATGCAGTCGGCTCGCCCATCTTTGCAATGATGGCTCTTGAGACCACAGGCCATCTATGTCTCCTTTAAGAGAATCCACTGCTGTGCTTCTGGTTCATTTCTCCTCACACTTTCAGTTCCTGCCGTGCAGTTTTTCACAATACAAATGCATGTAAACTGTAAAATTCTGCCATAAATCATTACATCACTTTAAGTGCTCCATACCTGCCAGATAAACCTGTGTGTGCGTTTTGCAGACACTGATGTGCAAGAGCCCACACCCGCACCCACATGCACACTCTACTGTTAGCTCACTGGCTGCCTCTCAGTTCATTTCAGGTCACGTCCCGGAGGGATTTTCCCAAACCACAATACTTTGTTTTGAACAAGTCTGGAACCACTTGAATGTGATTTTCATATTAAACTTTTTTTTAATCATCATTATGAGGCACACAGTGTAATGCAAATCACTCATTTATTATTACAACACTTGCATGCAATTTCCAAAACATGTGCATTTACTCCCCCCCACCCTTCAATGCAGTGCATAGTAACACAAAGAAACAACCAATGGCACTAAATGCATTTCGCCCATGCACAGTCAGCCGTACCGTAAATAATATGAAACTGCGATCAGATTGACACGAAACCACCAAAAGCTGCTGGTGCTCTGGTAGCTGGAACTGCAATTAAATACTTTTTTTTTTTTTTTCACACAAAGCCACATTTGTAATCAGAGTTTTGGACTTTAGTCTGAACGCAGGGCTCACCGAGTTAAACGGGACACTTGTATAAGGCAGAGAGAGCAGCCTGTTTAAAAAAAAACAAAAAAAACAAAACAAAATAACAGCATATCAAATGCTTCTTAAATCCTGCACTTTTGTGTGTTTGCAGCTAAACACGCTGCTGTCTTTTAAAGTAAAAAACCCCCCAAAAAACTGGCAAACAGCTCAGGAACGGGAAGATAAAAGTGTTTAAAGCAGCCACAAAATATCTAAACAAACATTTACACTGTAGTTTGTTAGCAAGTGTGATAGTTACACAGGAAGTAGATTCAGTTCCTGCCTGTGCAGCTGTGGTCACTTACATCCAGCAAAAATAAACTTTAGAAAAAACAACTCTGCACACTTTGAATCCATAATAAGACAAAGCATTAGAGGATGTGTTGGCTTCACAGTAGTTTTACAGATACAGCTGCTCCCATATGGCCATCCTCGAGCTATTTTGACCATGTTTACTTGCTTGAACAACCCTCAATCCCAAAGCTGAGATAACAAAGCAGCTCCAAAACCATGATGGTGCCTCCGCCTGCTTCCCTGTTGGGATGGGATTTTATTTATTGTTGCCCAAAAGTCTGACTTTTGTCTCTCTCTTGTGGAGCGCTCACTCTTTTTTGCAAATTTGGGCTGTACCACAGTGTTTGTCTTTGTGGAGTTGTTGGTTCACTTTATTCAGATGTTTGCAAGTGTTTTGTTAGTTTCTTTTTCCACCTCCCAGACATGGTAGCAGCAGTCCTGAATCACCTCCATTTACAGACAGTTTGTCTTACTGTAAACTGATGAATATATAGGATTTTTCCAGCTTGGTGCACGTCCAAATGCTTCTTCAAAGTTCCTGTGAAAGTCATTATAATCAAAGCATAGTTCACACTTTCCAGTTTTTCTTGAGAAGGGCAGACTTTATCAAGAACCAGGCTTTGTCTGACCTTTGCAGCCCATGCCTCTCATCTCATTTCCTTAATTTGAACATCAGGCTTTCAGACACTTTTGCAGAAGCCATTATGTCCAAGATTCCCCTTCATTCTCCAACCTGGACTATGAGTTATTTCGGCTTTAACAAAGCCATGAAACTTCCTGTTTGTGCTTCATTAGATTAGTCAGATTGTGTTTCTATGAAGTTGTGACTGTGATGATGATCAGGCCACATTTTTTTTTTGAGTAATTTAGGCTGAAATTTGTGCATTTCCAACTGTTATTTGCCTACACAATGTCTCTTGTTCTTTGCAGGAATACTTATAGCTGAGGTGGCAATTCTCTGGAAACACAATCAGGCTAAGCTACTAGACCAGATGAAGACAAATCTACTCCCAACATCTGCTGTCATGTTCTTACATGGGTTTGTTGAGGGCGCTGTGATTCACGCTGAGGTCTTAGACTGCTCTTAAGCCTCTCTCCTTTCAGGAAAGATATTGAGCCCCAATTCCACCAGCGCCCCCATTAACATGGTCCACAGCGGTATGCACACAAACGTCAGCTTCACATCGGCCAGCCTTTCCAGCTTGGCGCACAGAGTCAGGCAGAAGCTGAGCTTGAGCAGCATGGCTGTCAGGTACCAGCTACGCAGCCGCAGGTCTGGAGAGCCGTTGCGTGGGTCGTATCCAGGCTTGCAACGGCCTGCCATCTTGATGGCGAGCATGAGAATGAGGATGCCGTCGAAGACCCAGACTGGGAGGAAGATGAGGAACCAGTTCCACTGCACCTGGAGGGAGGAAAGGGAGAAGGTGATGACAGCCATGGCTTCTATTATGAATGGTTAAAAATAAAAAGGTCTGGTTTCAAGAGCCTGGTGAGAGGAATGGGTGTTTGGAGAATGCTTCAACCTTTAACCAAAGGTGGCCAATGAAGCAATAAAAACCGGTACCTTCCCATCCAGTTTGAGCACCAGCATGATGAGGAAAACCAGGGTGAAGACCCAGGTCAACAAAACCCTCTGAGCCAAAGACATCTCACTCACTGGAGACCAAATGAGGAGCCAGACAGAAGCTACACAGAGACAGACCACATGTGCATAGGTTATAATGAGAAAAAAATGAAAGATTGTGATCAATGCATGCTATTGTAGCAAGAAAATCTGCATTTAAAAACTGACAGCAACGCAGGAGTAGCTACTAACTGCAATATTTGGTGCCAGTTAGGCTCTTGGTTGCAGCATCAAACAGCGTTTCGCTGATAGCAGCTGGGAAATTTAAAATCCTGTTTTTCATTCATTGTCAGATTAAACGCTGCAATAAGGACTAGCTGTTGCAGCCTAATATAGCATCGTGCTAATCGTTGTCTGACACTGCGTGACTTACTTTAGTGTGTTTCTAGCATCTTCTTCTCCATGTGTGCCACACATTCACAGTCACATACCGTTTCTTTAAAGCAGTCATATAATTATCAACAGACGAGCCCGTCGATAATAAAAGACGGAGATTTTTTGGGTCCGTTATCCGTGCTGGTTCCGCCCCTGCTTAGAAGCCAATTGGTGCTCATCACGTTCGTTTTAACGTCCATCACGCTGCGTAGTAACCGTAAAGTTGTCACAAATGCGCAAAGTGGTTGTGAGGCTTTCCTGCAGTGAGTTTTGACGTCCACTAGAGGTAGGTAAAGTTCTTTTTTATTTTTTCAGGCGCTCGTGATTATATGCTCTTCGTCTCGATAGTATTTTTAAAAATTAACACTGTGTGTTCTCATTTTTTGACTTTTAAAACACTTATTAAGCTTATGTGTGACCCTGTTCTCCTTTCCTATGCGCTAAGTGTCGGTGGAGGTTATTTGCTTAAAATATAATGGCGCCGTTATGCGGCTGTTTACGGTAGGGGGCTGAAGTAGTATTTTTACAGTGAGCGTCAGAAAGGGAAAAGCTAATGCTTGAAACATCGCCGAGCGAGATACTCAGCATCTCCTCTGGACAATGGACAAGGCTGGCTAGCTCAAGTTCATCATAAACTACGCTTAGAAAGCGCGCTATACCTCTGTGTGTGGACGTGGAGCCGCCGTCGCAGTCAAAAAGGTAAGGCTGAGCGTTTAGACAGCAGTAATCAGGGTTTCAGGATTAAATACAGCTGTGCTGGTGGCTCAGCTAACATTGTAGCCTGGCAGAAAGAGGTGGAGGTGGTGGAGGATGTCTATGTATGAACCTCGAAGACTGCCCGAAAAACACAGTGGTTGACTCCAGCTACCTATCAGCTAGCCTCAAAATTAGCTGTATGTGTTCCCCCCTACCCCAATACTGGACCTGTAACTCCTCAGTAATGTGCTGTAAACCATTAAATTTGAGTTTGTACTTTTTAAACAGTAAAGAGTTAGAGGAAGTAATCTCCTCACGTCTTATTTATCAGGGCTGTGGTTTTTACTGCACGATATTTGATAGCAAAATTCCTAAAACCATAGAAGTGAACTGAAAAAGCAATCACAATTTAATTATACAAGCAAGCAGGGGAGCTGTTAACTTTCATCTTTGGAGTAATACAGTTTATTAGATTGCATTTTATCAAGATCTGGTTGGTTTACTGCTTAAGCTAAAAAGCTTCTGGTTTAGTTCTTACAGTGCAGTGAGAAAGTATGTGCCCACTTCCTGATTCCCTATTTTTATGCATACTTGTCTCACTTGCATGTTTCAGATCATCAAACAAATTTTAATGTTAGATAAATCATGAATTAACTGATTATCCAGTTTGTTTTGGAAAGCCCAGGCCTGATTACTGAGATACCTGCTGAATCAAGCAGTCACTTAAATAAAACCTGACAAGGTGAAGTAGGCTAAAAGATCTCAAAAAGCAATACATCATGCCACAATGTGAAGAAAATCTAGAACAATGAGAAACAAATTCATTGACATCTGTTAGTATGAGAAGGGGTACAAAGCCATTTCTGGCTGGCCGGCCTACCAAAATTACTCCAAGAGTGCATCGGCAACTCATCCAGTAAGTCTTTAAAGAACTGCAGGCTTCACTTGCCTCAGTTAAGGTTAGTGTTTATGGATCAACGGTAAGAATGAGACTTGGCAAAAAATGGCATCCATGGGAGAGCTCCAAGGAGAAAACCACTGCTGACCAAAAAGAACACAAAGGTTCATCTAACATTTGCCAAAAAAATATCTTGATGATCCCCAAGACTTTTGGGAAAATATTCTGTGCACTGACAAGACAGAAGTGGCATTTTTTTTTTACAAGGTTTTAGTCCTGTTACATCTGGCATAAATCATACCAACAGTCAAACGTTGTGGTACTGTGATGGTTTGGGGCTGCTTTGCTTCTTCAGAATAACTTGCTGTAATTGATAGAACCATAAATTCTATACCAGAAAATCCTGAAGGAGAATGTCTGGCCATCAGTTCATGCACTGAAGCTCAAGCTCACTTGGGTTATGCAGCAGGACTATGATTGGAAAAATAGCACCAAGTCCACCTCTGAATGGCTCAAAAAACAAAACTTAATGAAGGTATTGGAGTGGCCAAGTTAAAGTTTGGACTTAAGTCTGATGGAGATGCTTTGGCATGCTCAAAAACACTCAAAATGTGGCAGAATTGAAACAATTCTACAAAGAAGAGTGGGTCAAAATTCGTCCACAGTGATGTAAAAGACTTATTGCCAGTTGTCACAAATGCTTGATTGCAGTTTTTGCTGCCAAGGGTGACACAACCAGCTCTTAGATTTAGATGGACCTTTTTGATTTTTTTTTTTTACCTTTAATAAATTAAATCTTCATTTAAAAACTGCATTATGCATTTACTTATCTTTGTCTAGTATTAAAAATTGTTTGATCTGAAACATGTACAGTAAGTGTGAAAAATATGACGAAAAAACAAATCAGGAAGGGGACAAATATTTATTCACTTTATTTACCTTTTACTAGGAAGCCCCATTTTAAATCAAATGTTTTACAAGCCATGCAAATATAACATCAAAAAAAGCAATAATTACAACATGATATAGAACAAAAAACACTAGTGGCCTCCTTCACAGTCTTTGAGATTCCTTTAAGTTAAAAAAAAATGCATATGAGCAGCTATAAGTTTACTTCTAGTTTGTTTGTCTGTCTGTGAACTATAAGCATAAACTATTGCATTTTCTGGAGAAACCTTGAGCCTGCCAAATTGTTTGCATACCAACAGACCTGTATCAGGATCCAGGTGGCTTGTATGTTTGACTAAATCCCTTTTATGGATGGATAAATATGTGCTTTATGGACTAATCTCTTGGCTTATTATTATCGTAATTTAAATATCGGGAAATTATTAAAAATATAAAAATAACTAATATTATGCTGGAAGATTTAAAAATCCAAAATTTATGATTTGTATTTAATTAAAAATGGGAGAATAAAAATGACCATGGGGGCACCACATGACTCCGTAGTTTGCTGAGCTGTGATGCACCTCTGCTGCACGTGCTGCAAACCCTGCTGAGAGCTGAAACTGCTCTGCTATTAAAAAAAATCTTACCTGTGTATACCAAACAAAATGTTTGCCAATGCGATATATGTGATAGGGGCATAACAACACACTGATATATCAGTCTAGCTGTTCATCTCAGCTTGAATTCTGCTGTTATTCAAATCTTTATCTATTCTGCCATACTCTTCTTTAAAACCTTTTAAATTCCTTTAACTATGTTGTGTCAGACAAGTGAAACATCTGCAAGGCTTCTGCAGGGGGTCAGGCTCTCTGCTTGGCAGGCCTGCTGATTATCCAACAAGTTTATCATCAAGCCAGTCTGTCTGCTCCAGTGTCTGACTAACACCGTCTTTGCTCACCCAGATTTCCATCTGCAGTCATAATTTGACTTCTAAAGTAGCCTGCTTTGCCACACAGCCTGAGTCACTTTAAAGCCTAAAAATCGCTTTTTCCTATTAACTTATACACGCTGAAGAAGCAAAACAGATCACATTATGTTTGACTGGTTAAGCCTGTTACAAACATGGTGACAACAGCAGTAAAAATTATCCACTGTCGGAGTGGTCACACCCAACTGTGTTTGAGCTTTAGCCAAGAATGAAACATTTGATTTTTATTCTTAGAAATTAAACTGCAGGTATGTGACTTACATAACAACCAAGAAAATCTTTAATCTGATTTGCTGTGAAACCCTTCCAGCATATACTGCATAGTCTCATACCTAGGGCCAAGAAATGATGTTTTTTTTAGATTCAAAGGGATTGTGTTAGTCATGTACTCATCAACAGGAATAGGTTTTCACCTGAAGAAGCTAAAAGGCACCACATTTAAACCTCTTTAACAAGAAAATATTGTTATTGAGATCAGAGATGGGTTTTAAATCACTTAAAAAGAGCCCTGGAACAAGGCACTTGAGTGCATGTTTTCCTTTCTTGCTGTGGTTCATGGGATGTTGTTTGTTTCTTTTTGACAGAAAATAGAATATAATTTTTGTGTTATGTTGCACGTGTGCAGAGTGTTCACACATTCCTGGTAATGAACACGCTGGATGGGACTATGCAGCACACGTGCCTTTGAGACAGTGATTGATCATCTGCTGGTCCAGCAGTACTAGTCAGACAGTGTAGCTGTGCAGCATGGTGGTGTGCTTTGTGCACATAAATGTGACTTGTAGTGAGTGACCTTGTGTACATTGTTACACCCCTCTGCAACCCTTACTTGCCTTGCAGTGGCAGCGTAAGAGTCTTGTCTTTGGCTGTTTCCAAGGCTTTATCGCAGTTCCTTTCCAGGTGTGGATAAAGTCATGCCTGAGGCTGGCTTGGAGGAGATGCCACTTCTTGCCTTCATGTTCTTTGGGCTGTCATTTGTTGTAATTTAAAATAAAACCAGTGTCCCTACAATCTCTTGGTGTGAATCTCCCCTTTATGTTGTGCTGGGTCGTAACCGTATGCACATGTGAGACTGTAGAGCTCTCTGCATCTCTCTCTCATCCTCACTTAGTCTCCTTAGTTGCCTCTTTGTTGCTTTCCCTCTCCGTATATTGGTCTCTTTGAGGAGCTCTGAAACGATGCATTGCTTTTTGTTTAGTAGAACTTGGATCTGCCTGCAGAGGTTGTTACATCATCAGCTGCAATATAGTTACATCACACACTGGACTGCTATATCATCTTATGCTACGGCTGCAGCATGGCCTGCAGGGAAGTGATATAATGCGTAGAAATATAGTCACCGCAGTGGTCATTGTGAGTGGAAAGGTCAAGTGACCTCATAATTACTAGAACATTTTTGTGTGTGCGTGTGTTTGAGAGAGGGCAGGAGCAGTCAGTAACAAGGTGGCAATGACCAGATGCTGCAGTCAGGACTTAAACAGTTTGCACAGGAAGTCACATAAACACACACATCCTGTTAAGTCTGAATGCTGCTTCAATAAAAAATAAGAACAAAAAACATTTAGTAATGCCTCAGGAAAGTCTTGTTCTATAAATGTCCTGAATCCACTAGGACTGGGCGGTTTAATCTGAGTTTAATCTAGGTGATGATTTCATCTTCCAGTGATTTATGAAGACAAAATAGTCAGGATTAAAAAAATTAGTTTTGTTTTATCATAAATCAACAGTCAAAATGTACAGGAAGACGAAAGCAGAAAAATAAGGGAACTGTTTTCAGAGATCTAGACTTTCAAGGCTTAGCATCCATCCTTAATTTTTTTTTTTTAAAGTGCTTGTTTAGGGTTGTGGGGGGTCTGGAGCCTCTCCCAGCTGACATAGGAAAGGTGGGGTACATCCTGGACAGATCAGCACTCAGACACTGACAGCTGCACACTCTCATAACCAGACCTCCAGCCAGTTTAGACTCACCAGTTTACCCAGCAGCTGGACAGTAAAGCCAGGCCTTCACAGAGCATGCAAACTCCTGAAGTCTATTTAATACAGATTTATCCTGTTAAAAGAAAGAAAATTGATAGTGGGAAATACTGATAAGTGAAACATAAATGTTTAATATTTGACATCATCTAACTGGTAGATCAGTAGTTCATGTCCTGAGGGCTGTTGGCTTAAGTTGGTGCTGTTCAGGTAGTTCTTGTGAATCAGGTTTTTACAAACTGAAACATTTTGACTCCAGACTTTATGAGGCTTTGTGCTAAAAACAGTTTAAGTTTTGCTGGAATCAACACCAACTCTGCATTATTCTAACTGAAGCACCCACACTGGTGTTCATCATTTTCTCAGAAAAGAGCTCTGCCTATGCTAAAGTTCTGCAAAATCTTCACACGCCATGAGCTAATAAGAATATTAACGTGAACAGGAAGTGTAGCTAAGCAAACAAGGGCATCACAAATGGTAGCTTGCCTTTAATGTTTGGCAGCAGAGCACAGCTTTCATTTTGATAAAGGCTCTCTTAATTTGCACATCTAAGCCATTATCCTTGAGCAGCTACTGTAAACCACCACCATAATTGTTTTGTTTTTCTTCCCCCTTTGAGATGCATCTTCATCACTGTAGCTTTTGTAAAGCAAAGTACTGGACTAAGTGAAACTTGCCACAAGACCTCACGTCTGAAGTCACAAGCTCTCAGCTGTGACTTCAGACATTATTTATTTCTTTTTTTTTTAGATGAGCATCATCTCTTATCTATCTGTGTGCAATAAGAAGGTCATTTTATGACTTTCTGAGGTTGCAAGTCATTCTTTAACTAGGCTGATGGTGGAGGGTTTTTACTGTTGCTCATCACTTCAGTAAGACGTTAGGTAATCATGCTAATTATATGTGATTATTTACCAGCACAAATTAAGTGTTTATTGATGGAGTCTGATTTTCTCTTAATTCTCTGAATTATAACACACTGACTGTAGAGGTGACGTGTGGTGTTTTAGGGATTACCTCAGGAGATCTGCTGGGCCTACCTGCCCTGTAATTACCTAGAAGGTTATTGTTAAGGGTAAATTGGCAGTAACGGCGGCATGGTGATGAAGAAGGAGGGACTGCAATGATTCTAATCCTTCTCATGACTTTCAACAAGAGCTGCATTGTTAGGATGAATATTTGGGTCTTTTTTGCTGCCTGTTGTTAATCATTACTGAGAATTCATACTCTGTCTGCAGGCATACTTTCTGCATTTGTGTTCATTTGAAGCTCAGCCAATCACACGCGCTGCTTTTTAAACCACGCTATGTAGCCTTAAAAACATGGACCCACCCCAGTATGTCCAATTACACAGTGCTCAGAAGGCTGCATTTTAACACAGACATTATGGGTAGTTATTAATCTGAGTGACCAGAAAGCCAGTATAGTATGTGAGAGCATGAAACGCACACAAACAGCTGCTGCTGCAGTTGCTTTGAATCTCAAATGTGATTGTGCCACAGCAAACAGTCTTAAACATCTTACTCTTTTTGTTTTACAGTCATCCACCTACTGCCGCAATTTGGATTTGAGAACTAACACCAGTCAGCTACACGACCCGAGCAGAGGTGAGTCCTGTGTCTGTATGAATTGGAGGCCATTCCCCAACCCCCACACAGACTGTTGTGAGGGTGTCATCAGCCAACCGACACTCAAACACACACGGAGCCGCTCTGCTCAAACAGCGACAGCAGTTCATGAGTTCTGTTCACTGCGTCTGAAAGAGAAAGACAGATGGAAAAATCTGAGACTGTGAAAAAAGCCATACTTCCCCTTTGAGGAGTTCACACAAGTAGCAAACACTAAGAGAGAGAGCGTGTGTGTGTGTGTGTGTGTGTGTGTGTGTGTGTATTGGTAGCCGCAGTGTGAGCGTGTTTCAGTACATCTTTGGTTTCCTGTCCAAAAAGTAGCCACAGACAAAGGTTATCGCTTAAAAAGGCATATTTAAGAAACTGAATATTAATATCATGTTCCATTCCATTGACAATTAAACAAACAAAGCCATCATCATAGTGGTATCAAAAATTGCAATTCCTCCATTGGCCACTTGAGTCAGTTCCCATAGAGGAAAAAAAAGAAGTTGTTTTGGTCTCAGGAAAATTCCCCTACACAAAACTTATCTGAAGGCTTAATGTTAGAGTTGTGGCTGCTTTGATAGTGCAGGTACAGCTCTCTTTGGCTGGGTAACTGTCATTTTGTTTTTGTTTTTGTTTTGCTCCTCTCCTCTTCATGATAAACTCCACTGTAACTCCCACTCAACCCATGCATAGTATAATCCACTTCAAACTAAATGCTTTTGTGTCCTTGGAGTAGTGCACGCAATTGCGTTTGTGTCGGTTGCATATTTTTCACAGGCCCATAACACAGCACCATAAAACAAGCATTAATCTGTTAGCACTAAGTAGTACATATGTGGGTCTGTGTATTGCAGCTGTACAGTCTCCACTCATTCAAATATGGTGACTTCTGGTTCCAAAATATGGTGGCAGTTAACAATGAGACTTCAGACTGCCTCAACTGAAAGCCCAGAAACATGAGTGGCTACACTCTCCCATTTCCATACAGTTATGGTAACCATTCCAGTTGCCACCAGCCATACAACAAAAACAAGATGCAGTAACCTATTATCTAGCTAACACCACACAGTATAGCTGCTGCTGCTACACAAGTTATGTCAGAGATTATCTTTCTTTGAATGCCTTCTCCACCTCTCTGCGCTTATATTTTAATGAAATCCATTGACCAAAAAAAGAAACAAATGTTAAAGACAAAGCAAATGATGTTTTTTTTAATGTTTATAGAAATAATGAATGTATTAAGGATGCAGTGAAGTTTATTGCGTTTTCATTTGTTTGTTTCATTGATCGTGCAAATTTGATGAAGCATCCAAATGTCAGACATGCATATTAGATGATTGGAATTAGGTTTCAAGTTGTGCTTGAGGCTGAAAAGCAGCTTACCTGAGGCATTTTGCATGGATAGACCGCTGCATTTTTTTTTGGAGTGTAGTAATAATGCTTACTGAAAATTGTACTTTCTGTTTAGGGAAGATGCTTGGGCCTAAATTATGAACACATGAAAGATCTATCTGTAGAAGCATGCCTGTGAGATGGAAGACAGAGTGCTTTGGTTGATGTTCAGTTTGATGGGGATCATTACGCCTGTTTATTTGCCCAAATAACCAGCAGAGAACAGATGGACAGTTTTCTGGTATGTCAGAAGTTTCAATTCAATTCAATTCAATTTTATTTATACAGCGCCAATTCACAACAAACAGTCGCCTCAAGGTGCTTTGTATTGTAAGATAAAGACCCAACAATACTGCGGAGAAAACCCAACAGTCAAAACAACCCCCTATGAGCAAGCACTTGGCGACGATGGGAAGGAAAAACTTGCTTTTAGCAGGAAGAAACCTCCAGCAGAACCAGGCTCAGGGAGGGGCAGTCATCTGCCACGACCGGTTGGGGCTGAAGGGAGAGAGACAGGACAAAAAAACATGCTGTGGAAGAGACACAGAGAATGATTAAACATAGAGTGAAGTATGAACAGAGTAAAAATGGTGAGTAAAAAGGGACCCCCCCCAGCAGCTTAGGTCTATAGCAGCATAACTAAGGGATAGTTCAGGATCACCTGGTCCAGCCCTAAATATAAGCTCTATCAAAAAGGAAAGTTTTAAGCCTAATCTTAAAAATAGAGAGGGTGTCTGTCTCCCGAATCAAAGCTGGGAGCTGGTTCCACAAAAGAGGGGCCTGAAAGCTGAAGGCTCTGCCTCCCATTCTACTCTTAAGTATACTAGGAACCACAAGTAATCCAGCAGTCTGAGAGCGAAGTGCTCTATTGGGGTGATATGGTACTATGAGGTCTTTCATATAAGATGGGGCCTGATTATTCAAAGCCTTGTATGTGAGGAGAAGGACTTTAAATTCTATTCTAGATTTAACAGGGAGCCAATGAAGTGAAGCCAATATGGGAGAAATATGCTCCCTCTTTCTAGTCCCTGTCAGTACTCTAGCTGCAGCATTTTGGATCAGCTGAAGGCTTTTCAGGGAGCTTTCAGGACAGCCTGATAATAAGGAATTTCAATAGTCCAGCCTAGAAGTAATAAATGCATGGATTA
>VUQJ01006277.1:14516-34940 GCA_015108635.1 Andinoacara biseriatus
TGAATATGCACTCGACTCCTGTACCTCAAAAGGCATTCCTGCGCTAAACATTTTCAAAGCGCTCTGCCTTGAAAATATCATTTTGTATTTTTCAGGTTAGTGGAAATGTGAGGATTAAGTGAGATAGAGGTAACAACTGACTTCAAGCAACAAACTTTGGGATTTAGTTCAAGTTTGTGTTTGGAACTTTCCATGAAAGGTGCAAATAGAAATGTGCGCACAAGCACATACAGTGCAAGTCTAGGTGGTGACTTTCCATAAAGTAGGACAAGGTGAGCAACATTTGAAGCCATGAAATGAACCCTATTTGTGATTGAAAAAAAATTAACCTGTTTCTGAGTTCCACTTAGTTATAGTTGCACATCAAACCTTTCATTCAGTACAGGTTATAATAAGAATGGCAGCAGTCAGAGAGATTATGGCAAAATTTGAAACAATGAACCTTCAACCTTGATTCCAGCTTGCAGATATTGATCTTGGTAGCTGAAATATAACCGTGCAGATTTGATCTGTCCCATTTCTCCATTTGATAGCTGAAAACTTTGCCTCTAGATGACCTATTTATAACTGCTACCTTTGTATGTACTTAATGGCTGTATACACAACTAAAACATCTACATGCCTCAAGCTAAAAGTCATACTCTAAAGACTAATGACCCATTTAGAATATTTCGAATTAAAGATTTTCTTTCTTGTATTGCAGGTTAGGTCAAAAGCCATGGGACTATATATAAGTGCACTGAGGATGGGAAATTTCTTTGAGAAAACCTGCTTGGATAAATGACACATACTGTACTAAAAAAAATATGCTAGCTTATGTTAGATAAAAGAAGCAAAGCATAGATTCTGCTATGGCAACATGAGTGAGCAGTCAGTCGTCAAACTATATGCAGTAAAAACTATGATTTCTGGACGGTGCTTTACCACATTAAAAAAATTTAAAAAAGACTTCTTTCTTGGAAATTGCAGCTGAAACCTGAAATGGATGAAACAGGAAAAGATAATGCTGTAATAATAATAATAACTTGATTTGTATGCTAAGATGCAGCCCAGGATGCTTCACAAATCAGGATTACAACTGATTTATTTTTACTGATTTTTTATTTTCATGGTACCTTTGTTCACCAGTTCTCTAAACTATTTTGCATCTTTGTGTGTGTGTGTGTGTGTGTGTGTGTGTGTGCGTTTTATATTTACAGATGGCGACATCCCCTCCTGACAATTTGACTTTGAACTTCTAAATGGAGCTATTTATCCAAAAATCTCTCGTGAATCTGAAGCACTCTTAATACTTTTTAAAAAGATAAGGTAAAAATAAAATAAATATGAATGTGAAGGGTAGAGCTTTTTGATGTTTCTTTTGGAAACTTGCTACATTAAAGGCATGTGTTGACAGTGCAAGGCTGTGATGCCCTGCTGTGCTCAGCCCAAGAAAACACCCTCCAACAAAGAACATGCTCCCCCAGCACCACCAGCCACCCTCCTCCAGCCAGTACTCGCTGCCAAGTTACCCATCATTCCCCCTTGTGTGCCAGTTTTGAACGTCAACTGCATAAGTGAGTCCCCAAGTCACATGAAATCACAAATGGTAGCCGTCACATCATATATTTATCTGGAAAAATGACTCTGACAGAGTTTTGCTGGGTCTTGCTAATCAAGCATGCTTTTTGTCAATGTTCTTTTAAGAGCCATCAAATTCTGACTTTTAATGTCAGATTGCCAGTGATTTCTTAGCAGATAGTCTTCTGATCTATACCACATCAGTGACTTACTGCTAAATTATACAATATTTTTTTTTCCTTTAAAACATCAGGTTTTCAAATTGCTTGTAGTTTATGGGTCAAATTTGGTCATATCTATAACATTATGGCAAAGTCAGCTTCATGAGTTCCCAGTCAGTGTAGATAAGCATGTAATGGAAATAGGTAAGCAAGCTCCGTTCTAAGACCGTCATGTCGGTGCAACTAGTGAGATGTATTTGTAAAATAACCCAAAATACTATAAATATGATGCATCGAAAACAAACAGTTTTTAACATCAACGTGGACACGAAGCAGAGAAAGAAAAACACAAATTTGTCTGAAATCTCTTCTCTCGCGTGCATGCATTTCTCCTGAAGCTGCAACACTTCTCCAGAGCAACTTGTCACCCTGTATGAAACCTGTGACTTTTGAACTGCAGGCAATAACAAATGTCAAAATTACATTGCATAAACATAAAGGTTTCAAAAACCAAAAAAAACCAAGAACAACTTAGAAAAAAAGGGAAGAAAAATGTGTCCTTTACCACCAACCACTAATCTCTGTTAAAACAGCCTAAGTTGCTCCAGCATATTTTGTTTTTTCACTGTGTGGCTCACAATTACTATGAGTCCCCATGTGACCTGTCAGAGGTTTTTAAAGTGAGTTGAACTGTAAGCTGTCCAGGAGAGGAGCACTTACAGTACGTGCATGTACTAGTTCATTAAAGCGGGTAATGCAGCATACGTGTACAAATGTTACACCCATAAAACATATGCTCTGATTGCAATAAGAGAATAGAAGAAGAAATTCGATAAAATGTGTACTTTACGGACTGGAGGAAAGAAAATATAAAACACAATAAACCGAGAACCAAATAAGAAAAAAGCTCACCTCAAAAGTGCCTTTGAATGCCGGCACATGTAAACACTTGCTATGTAGTGCAGTGCTTTCAAAAAAAGGAAAGCTATGAATAGTTTTCATTTATCAGCTACCTTCATACAAAGTGCAGTTAACAGAATATAACCAAATGAAATCAATATTTGGTGGGAGCAACTCCATTTCTCCTAAACAGACATGTACACAGCTTTTCAAGGTACCTGATAGAGAGTTTCTATCAAGCATCTTGGTGAAATCACATACAATCCAAAGCAGACCTAGTGATGCTGAGCTCAGACCATAGTCGCTGTTTTCTAATAATTTGTAATAATTTATTCTTTTCGTCACTACAGGTAGTTTTTACAGCCTGACACTGTCTATGCTTTTGTTTGCTTAAAATTGGAAGAATTTGAGACCGATCCCACAAACTCCACTAACGGCACTGTATTTTGGACGAGACGTACAATGCACAATGCACAATACACAAAACGTGCAGTCAGGATGACTACAGGCTGTTGAACACTTTCCCGCAGTCCTACGGTCTCAGTCAGAGTATCCTGCTGTGAAGCTTTCGCTTATAATTGCTGGAAAATACAACAGAGGCTCCTGAAAAATTATCTGGAAGGACACTGACTGCACTGTACCACAGAACTCCTGAATATACATGTGAACACATATACACATGAATAAAGCATGCCAAAAAGGCGCTCTTTGCTCTTAGAGTGAAAGACCACCCTCTCCCTTAAAAGCACCCAGGAAGCTAATTGTCAATGGTCCATTTTTGTATGTAAGAGAGCACTTCCCCAAGTAGTGCCTATTACTCCCTGCATGAATTGACAGGGCTAATGAGGAAATTAAGGTTTTATTAATTCACCCAGAGGACAAGATGAGGGAGAAGCAGGGGAGGAGAGGAGAGGCGAGGACTCCTTCTTTGATTTAAAGGTTAATTTGGAGACGAGGATAGCGGGAGCACAGAGAGTGGTCCTGACAATATTTTGATGCTCCTGGATGTGAGCCAGCTGTCCCGCTATGGGTGTAGCTCTGGCGAAAAAAGGAGTGAGAGACAGACGAAAGGGAGATGAAGTGGCAGCCAAGTATGGGTCAAGCCTGGGAATCACGCAGAGGCAATTAGGAGTGTTAGCTTCATCTCTAATGCCAGTGGCTGCATCGGGCCATATAGCACTGGTGAAAGCTTCTAGCACTACACACGCTGGGTTAAGGGGCATTTGCAACTCAACACTTGACTTTGACAAGGTCAGGCTTGAGGAGCAGCAGGCAGACTGGCATGGTGCTGACGACCTTGTTCTGACTTGCTGGTGACCTTGCCATGCTCAGCACTGTCTACCTCACAGGTAATGATAAGGATCACACTCCAAAATTCTCCATATTTCTGCACTCTTATCAGCTCTTGAGATTAAACTGTGAGTTCATGTTATTTACTTTACAGAGGTGACTGTGAGCTCAGTATTGATGGTGCCCTTGTGTGCATTAGCATACACTATTTCACAGTATTTAATGACTGTAAGAGATACTGGAATAAATATAAAGTTGTTTGTTTACCTGCAGTAGTGGCAGAATCCCCTTGTTTAAGTTGATTAAATGTGCTTTAACTGATGGAAATTCTTCCTCTTGACATTTAACAAGCAAGATGGCATTGTGTAGCGTACACAGAGGAACATCTGTGTGGGAGTTGACAGGAAATCCAGAAAATAAAATGCGCAGTAAAGTTTGCTTGTAGAATTTTTTTTATTTGTTTCCTCTCTGGATGACAAACCTGCACAGCGACGAATTTGTGTTGATTTAGTAGAAATTGTCTAGTAATTTCATTCAGATGTTGATTAGTGAGAAAAATATTTTCCTTGCCACACAGTTTTAACAATTATTCACATTATAAGTAGCTTAGATTCCTTTGTTTTTGAGGCTCCTGTGTGGGTTTACCTACAAAGAATGATCCTTTTCATTTATTTTGCCACAGAGCCGAGTTTGGAATGTAGATTTATTAACTGCATTCAAAAGTTACTACAGTAACTTTTTTCACCAACACAAAAACAGCTGCGAGCAGTTAGGTTTAAGGAGCAAAAGCTAATTTGCTTTAACATCCAGTGTTATACAAACATCTAATGCAAACACTACAGATGCTTTGGCCACTTGGAGGCGGCAGAGCACATAATTAATGGGTTAGCACATGGCGGCAAACAGCTGTTTACTTAGAGACCTGGAGCAACATCAGCACTTACTTGGCATCATGTTTTTTGGCCACCTGGGGAATTTCAGTGCTCTTCTTCAAGCTCTGGTTTGGTCTCCACCAGCTGCTGCTAGGAAATATACTGGAAACAGTTTTCCACCATTCCTGTCATATGTTGTATCTATAAAGGGCTTCTTGCCATGCACATCTGTTTCCTTCTCATTTTTCTGATGGTGTTAGCCAGCTGGTACCTGTCTTGCCTGTCTGCTGTAGAGCTTTCAAACTGAAAACAGCTGCTTTTTTTTGCAGCAGAAAACCACAGTGATGAGAGTGAGGTGAGCGAACAACAAAAAGTGCATTTGTGGGTCTTAAAATCAAAGCAATTAAATAAATAAATAGATCATTTAAAATATAAATTGTGAATATGAACACTTTAAAGATAATTTTGACAATAACCCAGCAACTAAAATGCCTCAAAATAAAATCAATATCAATTTATATACTTGTGTTTTTTTTAAATTCCTTAACTATGCAAAACCCCACAGAGAGAAAAAGAGATGATGCTCATAATTCATGTTCTTACACCTTGTTAAAAAGCAAATGCTCATATTTGTGCAACTTGTTAAATAATTCAGATGTTAAACCCTCAATCTGAGCTTTGTGGGTTCTTTTAATTGGGCCTTGTAAGAACTCCTCCATTATAGAACAGTTGAAACAAGCCAGGGGTGATGCTGCATGATTTATTGAACACCTTCATCTAGATAGGGACATCAACAGGCTTACATTTGTCTTTATTCTCTGCTGGAAAGGAAGCATATGTGAATACTAACATGTGTCATAAATACAATTTTAGTAACAGGGATTTGATGTTTTTTAAGGGCCATTTATTATTCTAGGTTAGATGCGTTCAAAAAGGGAATATTAGAATTACATTTGTGTAAAGCAAAAAAGAAACGTGGAAAAGAATTTGCATTGGGGTTTGTTGTTACCGCTCTGTATAAAATGTACTCTTAAAGAGTGCTCTTAACCTTGCTTGGTTGTCAAGTTGTACATTTATGTCCTAGCTCTAATAGAGCAGCCAGAACAAGCTCCAAGGCATGATGAACCTCCCCCAAATCAGGCGCAGACCATTACATTTTGCTTGCATAATGCACTATATAATATTTAAAACCAAATGAATGGTTTTAAAATAAAATATTTATATTTTGATGGTACTCATCCAAATCCTCTCTTTGCCGGTTGAAAACCTGATAGGGGTTGCACATGCAAAAAAAAAAAAGCATCTCATGAATAACAGGCAAGTGTATGGACCATGGAATATGTGGTGCTCTGATCTAATTATTTGACTTCTCTACCTCTGCCAAGAGTGTGGCAATCATCATTGGAGCAGAGCTTGTGGAATTACTCAGATGGTGCATCAAGTCAAATGAGATATTCATGCTTACTGCTTAGCTTGTGTTTGTTGCATTCTGTAGTGGTGTTGTCCACTTTAATGTAATAGCAATTCGGCTTATTGGGTCAGCTTGTCCTACTTCCACTGCTACTTCAAATAGGCACATAATATTCACTTAGATGAAATTCTTATTTATGTACATGTTAAATCGAAATCGGTATTCAGTTTGAAAACCAAAAACAAATTGCCCTTGTGAAAATCATTTATCCTTCAATATGGACACCTCATGGTCATGTCATGCTTTTTTTCTAGATGGATGATGATTTGCTGTTGTCCATCAAAAGTCTTGAGCCACCCCTTGTTATGTTTTTGTTGAGAAAATGGGAAACAAGTGCAGTTTTTTTATTAAAATATGCAAACGTGCATGGAAATACAGAGTTTATAGATTTCTAATGAGCTTTTTGAAGGACAGTCAAAGCTCTTCTTTGGCTATTGGCTGCTTTATTGTTCCTGTCTCTGTCAAGATGAACCCACACTGCTTCAATAATGTTGAGGTCTGGGATCTGAGGAGTGTGTTTAGTATCACTGTCATGCTGAAAAATGAAGCTGCTGCCAATCAAATACTTTCCAGATGGTATAGGGTGGAGGATGATAATCTGACAAAATTTTTTTGAGTACATAATCCCATCAGTTGTGACAAGATCCCCAACACCACTAGCTGAAATACAGCCCCAAACCATGACACAGCCCCCACCATGTTTTACATATAGCTCATTGCTGAACCTGTCTTCTGACCTCCTCTATACATACTGACAAGGATTCGAAACAGAAATTTCACATTTGGGTTAAGCACCATGTTGACGCTGATGTGTGTGCAATTTGGCATGCCTTAGCCTATTCTCCCTGGTTCTCCCTGTTTCCCTTCCTTAAGATTAGCTTCTTGACAGCCAACCTTCCAGTTCCAGTTCTGATGAGACTTCAGTGATCAATAGAGTGATCAACTGAAAGGCACTGTGTCAGGTCTTTGCAGGATTTTTCCAATTTGTAAACAGATTATTTGTTTTTTCAGTGGGCAAGTAACAAAATGCTTACAATCTAAAATTGGATAGTTGCAAAGGTTGTCTGTTATGTGCAGACACAACACTGGTTCATCCCTTGACTTAGGTGCCTTTTTTTATTAAAGAATTCAAGGAGCCATATTGAGTGGTTTAACAAAAAAAAAAAAAAAAAAGGAAAAAAAATCCTGCTCAGGTACAAGGACTGGACTGAAAATTTACAAAAACCCCAGTGACTGAAGAAAACCTTGAAAGACCTTCAGAAAATCTGGTGATCTATCACTCAAGACTCCTTTAGAAGAAAACCAGGCTAAAGAAATGAGGGGTGAGGCAAAACTTTTGCACATCTGCCAGATTTTTAATGATCAGTCCTTCAGCCAGCACGCCTTGAGTTAAAGTTGGTTGTTCGGCTGAGTTCCTGTAACACAGAAACAGCTGGGATGTACTCTAATGATGGTCAAGAAAAGTACACGCATAAGAATGAGCCATCCACATCTGCATTCATGTTTGTTCATCATTCAGATGGACAACAAAGGTAAAAAAGCAATATCTCAGTATCAATGTAAAGTTTTTAAATATCGCAATCCACCGGAACAGTGTTATTTCCTGTTAGCATCATTCCTGCAACTGCCTGGAACACAACCAGAGGAAAAGTTATTCCTGCATTTTTCTTTCTTTTCTCTTTGTATGAACACAGCTACAGGAACATCTACTCAGTAGTCTGTTGTTTTCTCTGCTTCCTTGTTTATAGTCTCTACAGAACGTTTCAAGCCTCCCACTGTGACACATACCAGTGCTCTCTCTGTACTGAGAGGACCACAGAATCCAGCAAAGGTATTCTACACTGAAAGGCATTCCAGCAGAGAGACTCACCTTCAATATTGCTCAGTTATCAGTTATAGCACACTTTTCTGCTACTACTTCATTGTAGGTCTCTGCTCCAGGCAGTTTTACAATTATGAGACGATGTGAATATGGTTCTTACATAGATGGCATACCAAATGTAAATGTTAAAGTATTATGCTGGGAATTTTACATCGCTGTCCCATTTATGTATGATTTTACAAGCCTGCTTGAGGCTGCTCAGTGAGACTTTGACATTTGTTCTTATGCCATGGTGTCATCCGGTCCCCTTTGACTTCTAGTCGTTGCTTTTAAGAGCGCTCTCTGTGCTGTTGCACTCCTCTAACATTATCTGAATCACAAAGGTATTACATAGACTCTTTAGCTTTGCTTGACACAGCCCCGACTGACATTACTGGAGATGATTTGGCAGGCTTTATCGCGTACACAATAGCACTCCACCAGATCTGTAAGTTTTCACTTCTAAATTTGATGAGCTTGATTGTTCTGTCAATTTTAAGCGACCTCCCTGACGATATAGCTATTGAAGGCAATTTTGATGCATAGTCTCCTTTTAGCTCCACTGGGAACACTGTTGCCCAAACAATATGTTATGAGCACATTAACAGATCAGACCATCTCCCAACATAGAGCTTCATTTGATAGATGCATCCCAGTGGTGCCACTATGTCCACGTACCCTCTTCTTGGGGAAAACATAATAAAAAAGAATCAAATTTAATCTCAAACTGATAGAATTACCAACCAGGGAATTCTGTTAGCAGCACCTTGTATTCATAAATGCTCAGAATACATAAGATGTAAACTGCCATTAGAGCTTTTTGTTTTTACTGCAAAAGGAAATAAATAATACCATTAAATGTGCTTTATTTGTTTCTATAACAGGAACAGTTATTAACAGTTTTCTTTTTTTGTGTGCGATGTGAATTTTAACTTGAAAATCTCAAAATCTACTGCTATTAATCACACAGCGTCAGTAAGAAAGGTGTGTTTTCCATTGAACTGTATTGTAACGTTGACAGACCCTCATATTATACAGCATAGTGTTTTAGAATTAAATATAATGTGTTCTCATAATACGGTCACCTCCAGGAAATCCCATACATCCTTCTTGATTTATGTCTGTTAAGACTTGGATTTTCTGTATTTACACACTGGTCCTGTTGTTTCCTGTTGTTCTGCTATGGTTGAACACTGCCATCTAAGGATTGTCTGTAATCCGATTGCACTCTGCCACAGGCAGGCACTACTTTTCTCAGTGTTTTGTTTTGCTTTAAAAAAGTACATCAGTCAGAAGCAATTAGAATTCTTTAAGACTCCGTGAGGTATATGGATGTGAGTAAAAGTAGGGACTTAATTTTGGGAAACTGAAATGAATGAATGAACTGTTGTGACAAGAAAAAAGAGAGAAGACTCTTTTCAAATGATCTTGTATTTCTGTGTAGCACGCAATGCAACTAACTGACTGCTCTAGTTTGTTTTCAGTATCTCTCTTTCGACGTGCCCACAGAAAGGCTTGCCATGAATGGAGCTGTTCATTATTCATTTAAGCATACCCATTTGCAGCGTCCCATAATCCAAATCACTGAGTCCAGCCATGTAACATATGGAGCAAATCACAGTAGAAATGGCAAAGAGGATTTTGATGTTAGCCAGTGCGCAGCTTAATTATGACAGTTTGGTGGATATGATAACACTTTGTCCTGCTGCCATTGTTGTTATGGCTGAAAAAAAAAGGAGCAAATCTATGTGCCAGGATGTGCACAGAAACCCACAGACATCTAGCCTTCACGTCTCTATCCAACCATCCTCTCAGGGGAGTGATTGGCGGAAGGTTTACCAAGACAATCACACCCAAAATCCACCTCTTTTTCTTTCAACCTCAAAGGGTCTTGAGTAGGTCCAGACAAGCCTGAGTGCTGGTTGTTAGAAAAGGTATTTGCATTCTCAGCCAGCAATTGCTTGTGCTTTGTGGGTTTTTTGCACTGAGCTCTTAGCTAGGAATGTCAGACTTTGTAAGCTGTTGCAGAGATTTGTGGAAACTGTGCTTACATTTTCCCTTTTCACAGAACCGAGTCCATGTGATTTCCAGATTTGGCGAACATGAAACGAACTAAACTAATGTTCAAGCTCAAATTGGATATTAAACATGATGGGAAAATGCACCAGAAGGCTCTATTATCAGCAAAGTCCAAAACCAAATTACACAAAGTCTCAATTAAAGTCTGGACCCAAAAGGGTGTAATTGCATCCATAAACACACAAGCTTGGAAAAAACACTGCCTTACAGGCATCCAAAATACTTGTGCATGATGAAATATTTCTATCAAAGCCAATGAGGGAGAAATAACTCATTTGTTTTCCTGTCTGTGGTTCAAACCATATGGCAGAATAACATATTCTTGAAAATAATGTCAAGTGCCAGATAATCCTCGATTAAAGATCAGGTCTAAGTGTCAGTGAGTTATTTGCTTGTGCTGTGGTAGTGGGATAATGAGGAGAAAAGCCACTCCACCTGAGGTGCTGCTGCCATAATCTTCACAGTAAACACTTATCATACATTTGCCATTGATTATGATGTGCCTCTCATCAATCATCAGTGGCTCGTCTGAGCAGATTAATAATTATGACATCTGCACTCAGTCAAGAGCTCTGATTAGAGGGAGGAGAGAGGCAAACACATCTGATAATAGTGAGCAGTGAGCTGTTCAGGAACTCCATCATATTGTCTGGTTCATTTGGTGATCGTTGTATCTTACTTTCACAAGTTTGCTAGATGACATTTCTATTAGCCCGTACAAATATTATACTGTAACATGAATGAATTACGTACTGTATCAGTGTAACTTTACAGACTCCACTATGGCTGGTGAAATTTGAAATGGAGTACAATACAGTAATTATAGTAAAATAAACACATCTGATTGGTGTTTGCAGTATTTCTGTGTATGGATTTTTAACACCTGTTTGATGAAAATGTCAATCTAAGATAAGCTGTACATCAGCTTGCATGTGAACGACCTTTTTCTAACAAGAGGAAAACAGGATTTGTTTGTCACGAAACACATGAATGGCATTTTTTGTTGGTGCATTAACAATAGGCTGCAATAAGGTGGGGATGAAACAGAAGTTCAGTGCTTACTATTAAAATAGTAAAATTGAATACAAAACCTTTTCAGTTAAATGCCAGCTTACATTAGATAAGAGATCATATTAGACATCAAAATATGAGGTCCATTATCAGGTGGAGGTTGGCTTTGTTATTTTCAGTTTTTGGTGTTTTCATATATTATCTATTCCATTTGCCAGCTTGCATGTCATCATAACAGTACAAGTGTGGGAGAAATGAAAAGAAATAAAAAGGCCTTGGATACATGTAGTTTCTGGGACCAATTTGCTACCATTAAGAGAACATACTGTAGCTCTCCCTCGCTCTTCTTTTTTTTAAGTGACTAATTTTAAAAATTCAGCCTTTCCTTGAAGAATTCCCGTGAGTGCACTTATCTGGCAAATATTAAAAATAGATTACGAGGCCATTGTAAGGTTAGTGGTTCCATAAGTAGAATTGATTGTACTAAGAAGTATCATGGACATTGCCTACATCACCTTGAGGGTCTCATCCTCTTAATGATGCCATGTGCCACATGCTTCCTCCTGAAGAATGGCAACCATTTTGCTGCGGGCTCTGACACTCTAGTTAAACTGCTATTCCAAGCAGTTAACAAGAGCTCCAACGCCTACGTAACAGAGAGCAGCTGGACAAGCGAGGACGTTATGTTGGGAAAGCAATACTCAGCTTTCACATCCAATCAAATATTCCAAATGGCAAAATGAAATGGTTTATATCCCACTGAAAAAAATTAAGCTTATTGTAACTACTGGACAAAAGCACCCAGCCTCTAAGTGCCAGGCATTACTACTTACACAGGGATCTATGTTAAATATATCTTTACTAAAATAATTTAATCATGTGCATCAACTGATTATTTCTGGCTGCCTACAAACCACTGCTTTTGCTGTCTCTACATAATCTTGATGTCTTTTTTTTTGAGTTACAGTAGACTGTTAAAGTGAGATTTAAAACATATTCATTAAAGTATTTTCACTGCCAGACAATTTGTAAGGAAAGCACATTTGGAATGCAGAAAAAAAGACGCCATTTACGGAATCAAACTTCAGGTGAAGTTTTTGAAAACCCTTGGTTTGTGCTTCCAGCGTGAATTTCACACAAGTGATGTACTCCTCTAAGCCAGCTCAAGGGAAAGGTGTGGACAGCTGCCAGTTCCGTGGGGTTTGGAGATGCCTTGTGCAATTACGTTCTTCCACCGTAAAAGACTGCCATACTGGTGCTGCCAGTTTCTTCCCCTGGACCCTGAGCCTCTCCTCCCAGCCAGCCCGTCAGCAGACAGGTTGAAAGGTGCCATTTGACCATGGAGATGGGGCTCCCTTTCCTGCCAGCAAGCTTCTGAGCCGATTTGAAGGTGTGTGTCCCTGGACTGGAAAATCTTCCCTATCCGAAAAGTCGATTAAAGCCAGCAGCTGCGTTTCAGGTTCTGCCAGGCAACTGTGCAACAGACACACACGCACACACCTTGACATCACGAAGTGTTTGGAGCTGTTCAGCTGTATGCTTCAACCAAGCCTATACACGACGTCAAATTTGCTTATCGTGAGTAAGTATTCTCTTGTCAGGAAGTTGTGTTCACTTTATCAACAAACTTCATCAGATTCATTAGTGAGATTGCTATGGCAGTAGATTAAACACCCCGCAAATACAGAATCGCATAAACAACATGGCAGGTTATTTTCTCACTACATCTTAGTATCCAAATAAAAGTTGATCATACTGGGTAGCAAGATAAGAGAAAACCAGTCCTTCTGTGCTGTATCTGTGCAGAATGTGGCAAAATTATGAATTACAGTCCATTTTGAATGAAAGATGTTGTGAAATAACACAGCAGCTGCCGATGACAAAAAGTCTTGGACTTTAAACGAAAACAAAACAAACAAAATCATGTCACATTTTCTGCGGCGCACCCACTTGCTCTTTAGAGCTACAATTGTTTGTGTCAGGAAATTGAGTACTGCAATGGCCCTCATTGCTCAGTAGCCACCAAATAAATTTCCACCGGGGGAAGGGAAATCGATACATGCATTCTGCCTCTTTTAGGATCTTTGTAGACTATCCCTTGTGATTTAAAAAGTATGTTAATGTAATTTATTGAACCTCTTACCCTAATCACACACATTGCCTATAATTACATACCTTGACGGCTGCTGGACTTCTAATTGCTAATGCTTTTCCTGGAATTTGTCCTCTAATCCTTGTATGTAATGACTCTTAAGAGAAAGAAAAGTGCTTTGCTGCTACTTTTAGCATTAGCAGCTACCAGGCTGCAAGGGCACTGTGGTTCAAGCTGTCCCTGAAGTTCCTATATCATAACGTTTGTCACTAGTGGAAGGAGAGCAGATATTAACCTTTGCATTTTTGATTATCAGAGATAAAATGATTGGGTTGAGGTTGCACTGTAGAAAACTGTAAATAAGTCTTTAAGACATCTCAGTAAAAATCTAGGATTTCCAAAACTGTCCCTTTATTCAAAACAAGCTTGATAGCTTTACATGATGTATGATGAGTTGTACCTTTAAAGTGTATACAGCATGTTATGTTAATTTAACAGGAGAGTTTATGTTCCTTTGTACCAGCGTTGAATGATGTAAACAGCTAGTGTTGTTGAATGCAGCTTTTACTGCATGGGGTGTGTGCTTTGTTTTGAATTCTGCTTGCATTTTGCTTTGTTTGTCTACTGCCTTGAATGCCCATGAAAACTCTAAACCCAGTAACACATTAGCCACAGACAGATGTTCCCAGTGTTGCGTTTTTCTGCAGGTCTGCCTTAACAGTTGGAAATCAAATGCTCACACTGTTTTTAAAATTCATTGAACAAACCCTTAGCCCATTTCAGCCTCATGCCGTATTAGTTAAAGAGGGGGCATGGTAATGTTGTTTGCAGTGTTTCCTTTGCCAGTATTTGCCAGTAAATCTTTGAAATAACTTTGCAGTTACCTAATCTACGTTACTATTATGGTGCGCCAGTAGATCCTTGGATGCACTCAAACTAAGCCAAGGTTTTTACAATCAATTAAAATCGATGATTACAGTAGGTTTGTTATTTGTTGGACACCCCTACTGTAGATTTAAAATCAAGCTGTCAACATTTCATTGAAGTGCAGAATTTCAGCTTTAATTCAAATGGTTTTGCAAAGATTTTGCACTAACTGTTCAGAAATGAAACCCATTTTGATTCTACATGATCCCCCCTTTTCAGAGGCTCAGAATAACTGGACAATTGCCTGACAAAGGTTTCATGGTCAAGTGAGGTCTGTTCCTTTCTGATTTCATGACAAATGAAACAGACATATGAAGTTCATTCAAAGTGATAAAATCTTTGTATTTTGTATTTTATAGCTTTTCACTGTAATTTTGAATGATGCCCAAAGAGATTTCAAGCGAGTGCAAGTGAGGGAGGCCATCATCAGGTTAAAAAAAAGTAAAACTATCAGAGAGATCGTTTTTGCCATCTCACTGATATCTCTCTGGCACTTTTTATCCTCCCACACAACATAAAGGATATTGTTTGGATATTCAGTGCAATGCAATTCAATTTAATTCAGTTCAATCTTATTTATATAGCACCAAATCCCAAAAAATAGTCAAGGTTCTTTACATTGTAAGGTAAAGACCATACAATAATTAGAGACAGTGGGAAAGAAAAACTCCCTTTTAACAGGAAGAAACCTCCAGCAGAACCAGGCTCAGGGAGGGGCAGTCATCTGCCATGACCAGTTGGTGCTAAGGGGAGAGAGAAAGGACAAAAGACATGCTGTGGATGAGAGCCAGAGATTAATAATAACTAATGATTAAATGTGGAGAGCAGCCTGGCGGCGCGGCGGTTAGCACTGTTCCCTTGCAGCAAGGATCTACACAGGATCCTGAGGGCCAAGTCAGTTGCCTTGAGAAAGCGAGTAAAAGTGCCTACTGGAGGAAAGGAGTTGTTTTTGCTCAGAAGCTATTAACTGGATTGCCCTTGTTGCAAACTTTTCCTTGTAAATAAATCTGTTTGATTTCACCAGTCCGCTGGTGAGTCTCATCCCTGACGCAACCATGACAGATTCAGCTCATATTTCATCAAAGAATTAAAAACAATCCTGAAATTAAAAAATTATGGTCGTTTTTCCACTTTTGAGTGTGGAACAATGTATAAAAAATACAGTTAGTGGGAAAAATTGAAAGTTGAAAGCTGGAAGTATGCGCTTCAGTCACATCTTGATTGTTTTATTTAAAATCCTACTGCAAAAATCATGTCTATTTCCAAAAACTAACTGTAGGTAAACATTGGGTAACAGTAATTTGTATAAGAACAGAGGACATGCTAATGTTATACTAAGTGATGTCACTAACGTGTTACTTAGTAACCCTCCTAAAGTAGTAACTTAGAAGTTTAGTAACTCCTAAAGATTCTTGCAAAACAGGTTATTTCTTCAATATATATATATATATATATATATATATATAAAAGCCCTTCTTAAACCATGCTGACTGCACTCTATTTACCAATGTAAGCAAAGACATTACACATAAAAGGACACAGAAATATCAGAATTACTTTATGGCAGACTATCACTTTTTACAACGCCGGCAGTTGTTGAATGTAACTAATAAAGTAACTTGTAATCTAACTTAGTTACTTCTAAAATTAAGTAATCAGTAAAGTAATGTAGTTACTTTTTAAAGGAGTAATCAGTAATCCGATCATTTTTTTTAGGTAACTATACCATTACTGGTTATATTCTTGCTTTTGTTAGTCACTGCTGCTATTGTTAGCCTTCCCTAGATTTAATGTGATATTTATAAGACGGACTACCAGATTTCTTAGAATATTATAAAAATCATGTTTCATAGGGAGATTTTTTTTTGTTTTACAAACATTCTCATTAATAAATTCACACATGTCAGTATAAAGTGGCTATTCCCTTACCACAGTTATTTATTGATTAGTAAAGCTTTGTGTCATTGTTTGGGCACAGGTGTTTCTCTCCTTCTTTGTGTTATCAAGTCGCTGCGTTGGTGTTCATTTTTTGTTGTTTATTCAGTTTGAGTTTAGTCTCAGTGCCCTTGATCACTCAGCTATCTGGCAAACCTTTGTTGTTAATTCATTTGTTTTATGTAAATTCCTTGTCAGTCCAATTCTATGTGCTGAAGGGGCCAACAGTGGTACTGATGACTCAATCAGGAACTACTCCTGGGGGAAAAAATGACTGGGACTCTTTTTTTTATCTAATGAGCTACACATGGGTAGAAAAATGCTGTTTGTTTCAGGTTCTGGGTGCTGGTGTTGTGCATGCTAGCCTAAAGTCACACTGTTTAGGACTTACTGGGACACTACAGACAAGGACACATTGTGATTTGTACTGTAACACATGTGCTATTCCCACAATAGCAAGCCTAAATGTTTCTGGTACTAGAGGGCCATTAAACTAGATACTATGATTTCCATATCCGAATTGCAAAGTATACACAAAAGAATACATCAAAGCTTAAGACAATTAAGGCTGTCATTCTTAAATTGACAAAACAGTTGGTAGCTGCATGTGCCTACTCTGCATAATAGCAATATCTCATTCATTTAATTTTTTTTTTAACTAAGGAGAGCTTCTCGCAGCAAACTTCAGGGAAATGTTTGGTAGTCTGTATTACTCTTGTAAATGATAAATATGGCTTCAACTCATTAATTTCATTGCAAATATTTTTTTTTCTTTGTGCATGAAAACTCAAAAATGTAAAAATAAATAAATAAATCATTGTGTAGGAAACAGGTGAATACTTATTGTAGTTCCAAATCCTCCATTTGGTTTAGAGGTGATAGGATACAAACGTTGATAAGTACTTTTACTTTTAAAAAAATAGTTCAGCATCAGTGAAAAATCTTCACAGTATTACTCAATCAAGCTATTCCACAATAAAAAAAAAAATTCTGGTTGCACAATATTTGCTTTACCATTATAACAGTGAAACATTGTCTTATCTTAATGTTTTGCTACCATGCACACATTATTCACTTTTCCTCTATCTAAATGACATGACATATACGTTTAATGCTGACACTAAACAACCTGTCACTGTCATATTAAGTGGGTACAAAGCCAGTAGGTTGCACATGGATTTACTATGTTTGACATAGCTGATATAACTGCTACACATGACTGTGCGCTCATTCATCCGCTGCAATACTGAAAACAATAACCTGATTTGTGAGGATGTGTCACAACACCAAAAGATTCATGTAAAAATAAAAAGAAGGCATTTTCGTTCTTCCTGAATTCTCCCCTCAGTCCGCTCACCCATGCTGTGAAGCTAATATCTTCCTCTCTGCCTTCCAAGCCGTCTGACTCAAAATGATCCGGCAACACAATGACAATGATCCGATATAAGGAACAAAGGACTTCTTTTTCTCGCAAAAACACACATTACATTAATTTAGTAACATGTCTTTGTGATTTGCACACAAGTGTATATGGTAAGGATTAAGACAGAAACACATGAGCAGTGTCTGCGATTTAACTGTAAGTATAACTGGGATGGATTTGTTCGTGTCAAGCGAGTGAATATTTAGTGAATTTGTTTAGTTAATATTCAAACTGTTCCTGCCAATATTGTTTAAACACCTCATAACTAAATTATGTTTTAACAACATGGCTATAGGTTATAACAGTAACATCAATGCCTATTTATTTCTAAGAGAAAAAAATGCTGCAGTCTTTCATGCAAAATACATGGTGAAGAATAAACTATTTCTTTGTAGTTTCATTAATTGCATTGCAAACGTTTTGACCTTGGAAAATTATCTGTGGTTTGCAAGTGGTGGCTGGTCTTATTGCAACTTTTTTTTTTTTAAATGGATTGTTGTGTTTGAAATGAGTTACAGAGCTACTTCAAGTGAAAGAGCCAATCGCATAAAAGAGCATATATTTTAATATTTATAGAGTGTTAATAGAGTTTTTAGTTTTGTGCAGTTGGCAATCTCAGATAAACACTTTCCAAATTGAAAAACAGAGAAAACCTTCAAATAGGACATTTAAGATTTAAAATAAAAAATAAATAAATAAATAAAAAAATCTATTTATAAAAGAAGTTGTGATGTACAAGTCTTACATTAATAGCTTATAGCTTCCAAAGCATCATTTGGGGGCATCTCATTACAGCCCCCCCCCCTTTTTTTTTTCAAATCAACCACTATTGTTTGCAACATCTCCAAGCCTGTAGACGTGACACAGATCGATGGTATTCCACCATCAGTGTTTTCAGACTGCCAGATGGCTGGTGGGCTTCAGTCTCCTGACATTCATCAGTGTCTTGCAGTCCAGTGCCCCCACAGCAGTGCTCTGACCCTGAGACTGGTTCAGCAGACCCGTGTCTCTTGTGCTTTCATGGGAATTACAAGGGCTTGGTCTAATGATGCCACCAAATGATGTGCAATTGCCTAGGAGCATTTGGAAATTTGGCAAATATGGCACAACTTTCCCATATAGCTGTGAATGCATTTCATAGATTTGAAAATGTGTGACCTAATTCAGATATGCCTAGTCTTTGGATCCAAACATTTTTAAAGCTTGCACAAAACCCCATTGAGTTATGATACTTTGCACTCTCAGTTGCCTTAGTGCCACCGTCTAGCTCAAAATTTGTCATCATGGGAACACAGGTGTAAAATGCAACAAAAAAATGGTGTCCTTATGACCCAGCAAGTCAGCTGAGTGTCATGGAATCTCATCTTCTTCCTCCACCACCTCTGTCCGGGAGTCCTCCTCTAAAAGGGAAAAGCAATCGTCCCACTAAGTGATTTTCTCTGACTCCCCAGGGTGATAAAGTGCACTTTGAGGCCACCCTCAGAGGCTTGTCCCTAAAACACCCAGCAATTCCCAACTGTGGCTTTGACAAGCTGGCTTTTTTCTCGACAAGTAAAGTGAAAGTCTTTTCTAATGGACGCAACATCAGTACTGTGGAAGCCAACAAGCCCCATGGCACCACCAAATGAGCGTTGTGCAACAGTGGAGAGGGAAATAAATGTCACAAAAATGTAATTTCGCCTCTCATGTTAAGGGCTCTCCTGGCTCCCACTCTGGATACCTACTGGCATGTTATTTGTAGTGGTGCAATTCCATAAAGGTTCCACATAAAATGTTCATTCTGTTAGTTCTGCATCAGTGGGCTCCTTTAATGCAATATTCCTTTGTAATATGACCAAATGACCAAAGATAAAATTAACATTAAATGCTCTTTAATTGTCAATAAGAGGCCTCCACTGCATATTTTGATAATTAAATACCCTAGTGATATTTTTATAACTAAATAAATGAGTAATGTGTATATATGTGAATTATATCTCCGTTTTTAGCAAAGTTGACAAAATGTAAGTGGGTATTTTTTATGTAAAGGATAAAAAAGGATGAAAAAGTGTCTTGAAGATAGATTGGTCAGTGTCATGGCTAATGCTTCTTTATAAACTCTGTACTGGTGCTGATGCTATGTTGGAATAGCCCACAAATAAGTAAAATGTTTAATTTATTATAAAATTTAAATAACCATATTGACAGTAAGCTTTGTTTATGCAGCAACTGCCATTGGGTATTCGCTTCATGACATGAATCTATAACACAACACGACGCTCATTCACTAATGATCCACTGCCACGACTAGCCTGGACCACATAGACATCCGCTCTCAAAGGTACCTGTCATTTCAGCTGATACGTCTGTGGAGTCTAATTTACTGCACTAACATAGCCACCTACACAAATTAGTACATTGAGATAAAAATAAAAATATTGCCACATTGTGGACATAGGCCTCCAGACAGGCAGCTCTTCCTACAGAGTAGGTACACTACAAGGTTTCTATCTCTCCTCACATAATTAGGAAACAGCTTACCCAGGTACTGATAATGGCAGTGCCAAGCTAATCTATAATTATCAAGCTGACAGATTGTGCTGCCTGTACACTCAAAAGTGCGGGAACCATTATTTTAACCCAAAACATCAAAGAAGCTAAACAGTGGGAGAGAAAAGGGAGATATGTATTTGGTTAAAATTGATTTCATTCTTTTGTATGAATATCAAGGTTTCATTCTTCCCCATTTTACCCCTCACTCCCCATGGTAGCATGCATTCATTGGGCCTGCTGTTCCGACCAGATAAACAGTTTTTTGTTGTTTTTTTTTTTTTTTTTTTGTTTTTGGTTTTTTTTGCCTTTG
>VUQJ01006277.1:65907-77681 GCA_015108635.1 Andinoacara biseriatus
GGCGTAAAAAAAAAATTATTTTTTTTTTTTTTTTTTTTTTTTTTTTTAATGAGTTAAGCTGCACATGGAAGCACTGGCAAGTTAATTATATTAAATGAGGAAGTTTTCCCCTTAGACTTTGAGCCTCTTAATGAGCTATCTTAGTACATTTAAAGCAAAGTGCCCTAAAATCTGGAACATGGGCTGATTCTTTAGATTATTAGTAAAATAATTCAATTAAGCAATAAACGCTTCTTTAGCCCTGCGACAGACTGGCGACCTGTCCAGGGTGTCCAGGCTGTCTCTCCCCTTATGGCAGCTGGGTTAGGCTCCGCCCCCTGCAACCTTGAGTTGGACAAGCTTAAGAAAATGGATGGATGGATGGATGGATGGATGCATGGATGCTTCTGTACCTTTTCTGCCGTTTTTTGTGTGTAATTCATATGTTTGTGATAATAGCTGGACACATTCAAAGAGATTAAATTCCAGCAATTATTTCCATGTAACTGTGTGTGAGTATAAGCTGTTCTTGTGTGGAAGGTGGGACAGGTGGGAAATGGGTGGATGAGGTGGCGTGAGGTGAGGGGCATCATATTCTGGGAAAAAATGGGGACAGAAGTCTGGAGTGAGTCCCAGTCTGTATTAATTGCCAGCACCTAAAGCAAATGTACCCTCATTTTCACCACCTGACGATTACAGAGGTCACCAGAGCTTTACAAGCTCTTGTCCTCATTCTCAGTGAAAAAAAGATGTGTTGCTTCAAGGCTTATTGTGACTTTAACCAATGTCACAGTTAAAATATTCCAAATTTCAGATCCTTCTTGTACTTTTTCATCTGTATTGAAATATTTACGTATACACGTGACGATGTTTTGGAGGAGTGAGTTAGTGTCAGTTGGTCAGACCAGAAAATAATTATGTAATCTGTATATTTTATTCAATTTCAGCTAGACTAACGTACATGGATTGAAATTTGGAGACCTATCCAAGGCGTCCAGAGCATCACGTTGCTACTGACTATGTAAAGCCTTCTGTCACAAATCTAGGTTTTATAATGGATGAAAGTTTTAAGTCGGACAGGCAAATCAGCGCAGTGGTGAGATCGAGTTTCTTTCACTTGAGGCAACTGGCAACGATTAAAAATATTTTATCGGTAGATCATTTTAAAATAGTAATTCATGCCTTTGTCACAACTCGGCTGGATTATTGTAATTTTTATACATCTGTGTCAGCCAGAACTCTCTGTCTCGTCTTCAGCTGGTTTCGAATGCTGCTGCGCGGCTCTTGACGGGATCACGGAAGAGAGAACATATCACTCCTATTTTATCCTCTCTGCACTGGTTACCTGTCCATTTTAGATTTCATTTTAAAATTCTTTTATTTGTTTTTGAATCATTAAATGGCCTTGCTCCCCCCCCCCAATCTTTCTGAGCTGCTACATTTACACTCTCCTTCCTGAGCTCTCAGATCAGCTGTACCTGGATGTGCCTCGGACTCTGCGGAAGCTCAGAGGGGATAGAGCCTTTGCTGTGGCAGCTCCCAAACTTTGGAACTCCTTGCCACTGCACATTAAACAGGCTTCTTTCTTTGGCCATTTTTAAATCTGCTCTCAAGACTCACCTTTTTCGCTTGACGTTTGATTCTGTATGAGCTGCTGTTACTTTTTAAGTCATTATTTTATTGGTTTATTTATATTTATTATTACTGTATATTTATTGGCGTTCGCTTAATTTTGCAATTGACTGCATTCGCTAGCACAGTGTGTGTTCTGTTTTAAATTTAAATTTTATTGGTGTGCTTCTTTGGATGTACAGCACTTTGGTCAGTGGTACTGTTTTTAAAGTGCTCTTTAAATAAACTTGGCTTGGCTGTTATGATCCCCTGAAATCTTGAAGCACCATCAGCAGGTCAAAGATTTCACTTAAACAAAGAAACATAAGTTATGTTGGCACACAATTTTGCAAGGCACATTTGTTTGTTTGTTTGTTTGTTTTCTCCCAAGACAGAACCCTAGTAATGAGTGAGAACTCATAATATTTGGCATGCATATGCATCATTCAAGGCTGTTTATCCTCTAATTGTCCATCTTGTACCATTATTTGGTTTAGTTTTCAATTTGTGCTCATAATTTTACACACTAAATTAAGGCTGTTGGCATATTAAGAATTCTTAATAAATTAAATTCTCCTTCTTACAAAGCAACAGTGGCACCAGTTGTTTCTTTTGTCCTTTTATTTATTTATCACATTGTCACCCAAAAAACCTCCTGTACTGTACAGGGATACAGGAATGGAAATTCACTGATTGTCATTAAATCTGGGCAGAGAGATTTTAAATCTTATACCTCAGACTAATTTGGACCAATTAGAAATGAAGGTGCTCATTTAACTTCCCTGTTAATAGTATTCTTGCTGTGCATGTGTACATTTGTGTTATAGTTGCCCCTTGATGAAACACGGTGTGATAGAGCCGTCAGATCTTTGTACTTGATAAGGACTGGACATCGTTCTAGTCAGAAAACACAGCTTGACATTGGATAACTTTGTGGCATAACCGTCTGGACAGATGACCTGAATAATGTCATGTGCCTTGTCAACATCCCTAAACAATATGACTCACATATTTTACATCAGAGCCATAACAGAGGCTGTCAGCTTCATGGCACTTCAGTGTGTTTTGTTGTTAACCCTGCAAATTTGGTCAAACTGGTTTATAGATCAAAAATAAGATCTTTTTAATTTACTTTTCAGTTACTTCTGTCTACAGAGTGGAATTAACCACAGAGGCAAATATGCTAATTCTAGCTGAGATCTTAATGTAATTAAAAGTAGTAATTTTGCTTTATTTTAAGAAAAACTGCAGTTAAATTCAGTCTGCTCCCAAAAGGGCAATATTTGGAGTGAATCCTCAAAGGATAAATGTGTTTTTTTATGCACTACATATTATTGTAGGAAAGTATGTTTAACCTGTTAAACTGACACACAGTTCAAATTTTCAATAAATAGGAAATAATCAGGGTTCACTGCCACATCTTCTTAAGGGCGTACCATCGATGTCCCTTCTTTTTCTGTGTGCAGAGGCTCCCTTACCTCCCTTGTGTGGTCATTACTCATGGGTCTGTTCTTGCCCGTCTTCGAGGCTGATCTTCATTTTAATCTCAGCTACTCACCTATAAAGTTCTGCGACTGTGCCTTGCACCATTGTGTCAATATCATGCTGATGGAATATGTCCAAAGACATAAACATCTAAACTAAATATTAATAAACTAAATTAATAATATCACCATAATTTCAGCTACAGTTTTCCTCTCCAAGATCCCATTTTGCCATGATGACAATGCACACAGACTCGCAAAGCACAAATGAGACGAGCCATGCTGTGGGGACTGGTAATGAGATGTTTTTATTGATATTGTGTGTCACTTATGCTATATGTTGGTATTTCATTTGCGGCAATATTGAAGTTCATTTGCAGCGTGCTTCAGGGAATTCCTTGAGGGAATATCATTGCTCATTTGCAGCCCCATATCAGTATCTCATCATGCAAGCCGCATATTGATCCATCCTGCGAATCCTTCATCCTACAACATCCGCTCAAAGTGCCGACTCACAGGTGCTCCTGCTAAGCAGCACATTAATGTTTAAACAATTTATGAATCTAATAATCATTGTTTACTTAGTTACTTGTGTTTTAGCAATGAAAATCATTCTCCTCAAACAATCATCACACAGCCATCAATCAAAACAACGATAATTAGAGGTGTAAACTGGTAGAGCTCAGAGAGGAATTAATACTTACAGGCTCAAGCTGACTTGTAGCTTATTCCTATTAACAGAAAACCAAACTCTCCCTTTATCTTCTATAATTGTTAACATCCGTTGTTACCATCTGTACTCAACTTAAGACCTCAACTACTGTGGCAATTTGGACAGCAAGGTATTCTAAATGAAGACATTCATGTGCCAGTAATGACCACCCAGCCTTTTCATGTGACTCAGTGGTGAGTGTGACAGCTGTCCTGTGCAATAAATCATTGGCAGTGTAGCCAGCATCGAGCAGTTGAAGGTTAGGAGCAGCATTTGGAGTATTCGAGAAAATTCAGAGCGGATGGTAGAATATATAAGGGCCAGTATAAGAGTCAGAACCTATTTTCAAGTTTACTTTTCTCAGGACTAAAATCTTTTTGGGTGGAGTCAAACTGGCCGACATCTCCTTTGACACAAAGTTTCAGATTGGCAAGCATCTCAAAAGACAAAATGACTCTTTAGGCATTGGCGATCGTCAAAAATGTAAAATCAAAAAGCCAAAAACACAATCATCCAACTTAGGCAGTTTATTAGTAAAACTGTGGTGCAGAGAGGAGGCACCGTGGACAGTCATCACCACTCAGTATTCATAAATTTGTTTTGGGCATAGTGGGAAGTGAGACAGAGAAACTGTCTCCTTGATATGCCAGATGTTTCCTCAGGAGCTTCTCAGTTTGCCTTGGGCGAGACAACAAAGAGACACAAAGAGAAAGTTCATTGAATCTTAATGTCTGCTCTTCCTCAGCGCGCTAACTTTAGTGCTGTGCTGAGTGGTGAACTTTCTTAGCGTTAACGTGTCAGTCGTTTGGTAGAAAATATTTTACTGATCAATTGAAATTGAAATTTCAAATTAAAACTAGGTCATTTTCCATATTCTCAAATGGTGGTTTTATCATCAGAAAGCATGTAGAGGATTCCTGTACACACTGCATGCATGCACAGCACATTCATTATGAGGAAGGGAAGAGGTCTGGTCTGATCACTTACATCACTATTTTGTAGCTTTCCACACACACGCGCGTGCACACACACACACACATACGCAAAATAAATAAATGTGGAAAATAAGTTCTCATAGAAATCGGTAAGGTGAGAAGGTGGCCTATTTTCCGCATTTTCCTCAAATAACTGGGAGGAGACAGCTCAGAGGTGTGTGAGACCGAGAATTTAATATTAAATGATCCAAGTTGCTTCTCCTTCATCTGTCTGTTTAAAAGGCTCCTGCCCTCAGTTCTTATCGGAAGCCGGATTTTTTCCTAATTTAGTTTTTAATCTTTTGTACAGATGAGTCACAATTTTAATTCTGATCCAAGCCACCGAAGTACTCCTAATGTGACTTGCATAACATTATCTATGGGGGAAAAATTAATGAGGTTTTTACTTCAGGTACCCAGAGAGTGCAGAGTAGCATCTCTCACCTTGCTGCTCTGTTGTATCGGACTGTGGCAGCAGACTTATTGTCCCACCACTCAGAATAGGTTGAAAAAAGCTTTTAATTGTGACTGAAAATTTCAGTGTTTCTTTAAGCATACTAGACATTTTACACGGCAAAATAACAGCAAGCAACAATAGATAAAAAACTTTAGAGAGAGAAAGAATAAAGTTTTGTGAGTTGCGATCTGTGATCATCGTGCAACACCAGCTTCGATGGTCAAGCTGTTGTTAGGTGGAGCTGAATCGATGGATCTACTTTCAGTTTTATAAAGTCTTTCCTGCAGTAATAGTTGACAGAGAGTTATTTGTGACCTGCAGGTCAAAAAGTAAAATTTACCAACAAAAGATTTATTTATCAATCAGGTCAGCACATTGTGGTTCACATATTTTTTTCTCTGTGGACCATTAATAATCTATGGCACTCATACCAATATGCCATCACACAAGACGCATGCATTCTCTTACATGATGCATGCCCGTGTGAATCAAAGCAGCAGCTCACATCAGACAACCTGAGTTCTCTGGGTTGAACTTGTGGGCTGACACAGTGCAGGTAAGGTGACCTGAGGCACATCATCCTTTTTTACTATGCAGCTACCTCCTTATAAATATAGCATCAATAGAGTAGCTGTCTGGTGTTTTGGGTGAGGCGAATGAGGCAACTCCACCTGAAGACTCAGTGATCTTAGATGAATGGGGTGTCATTCAGGAAATAAGCAAGGGAAAGAGGGTGGATCTTATGCCAAGTGCTGCAGCTGGTGGTGAAGGCCATTCCTCTCAGCCTCAGTCACTTTCTAAAGCTTAACCTATCTTTGTGATCCTTTGCAGAGCTGTGTGGAGGAGCCTTTCATGAGCCTTCCCGCGCCTGTAGAAAAATCTTTAACCTCTCCTACAAAGAAGACCTAATGTTCAGCCTCAGATATTTTGTATCAATTTTTTTTAGTCTTTAGTCATGTGGATTTTTTTGCTTCAGTAAAATTCTGCTAAAAAAGAATGATGTACGCTACCTAGATTGGATCTTTTACATGTCTGACACTTATATTTACAGGAACATTCATGAAACGATGTTGCCTGGTCAAGATCAAATGAAATGTGAAACAATAACTTCTCCACAAGATCAAATATATTTCAACCACCAGGGGCCAATGACTGTGTCAAAACAGACACATAGAGTAACAGTATGGATGTAAAACTGTTTTGCATGAATAGCGGCATGTGTAGCTTCATGTCAGTTTGATAGAAAAATAATTTAAAAATGCATCCAGATTCATAACAGATAATTTTACAGGGAAATCTGTCGAAGTGTCTCTTCAGTTGTCCTGAGAGATTTGTTTTTCACTGTGCACAGGTGGATCTATCAATCTAGTGCCTGTTTACATGGATGCCAGATGTTAGCCAGCATGACCAAAAGCAATTCAATACTTGGCTTTTTTCCTCCTCTTTTTCTTCTTCTTCTTCATTTTCTTTTAAACTATCACTGAGACTATCACTGTCTATGACTTTTGCGTAGAAAAAGGTGTGCCTTCATCAACAAGCGGGGCATGAGGTGACAGAAATTATAAATAAATATGGCGCCAACTACATGTCCATCATGCACGCAGGGGGTGTAATGATGAGGACTAATTCTGTGAAGTGTAAAAAAATTATAAAATGGTAGAAAAATTAACCATTGGTAAATACTATACACTGCACATTTTCTTTTAGAGCCTCTTTCATACTCACATACTCACTCACATACTCTGCTTTAAGTTGCAAAGTCGAAAGATGAGTGAATAATAACGCTGCTCCTGATGAAAACTGAGGTGAACTAGGTGGAGGAGGACTGCATTAATCTGACACTGAAATGACCACAGATGGCAGAGAAATAACCATTCTGAAAATGACAGGCTAGCTCAGAGAGAGGCTGTGGTGAAATCTGATTGGTTTAGCAGACTGAGTAATGTCCTCAGTCATTTGATTTGTTGGCTTAGGAACAAAGCGAAAGAAAGAAGAAGAAAAGAAAGAAGGATAATACTGTAGGTGGTATAAGCAGAGAAATAAGGGAAGAACGTTTAAAATCATCATATTTCATCCACAAAATGCAGTTTTTGTTAATTGTACAATACAGTGCCCACAATAGGTACTGTGTGATTTTAGTAAAAATGTTATTAAAGTAGCATAAAATAGTTTTAAGTAAAGTTAAGTTATGTACTTTATGGCATTTCCAATTTATACTTCACATGTCAAACAATCATCAGCCAGCTGGTGTTTGATTTTTTGTTTTTTGTTTTTTGTTTTTTTTTTAAATTTAAGGACATTTCTAACTTCTGTGGTAGCTTTTCATTCAACACCATTCTTTAACGAAATAACTTGAAAAAACATTCGTGAGTGAATACAGTTCAGTTCAACTCTGCCATGCAAATAAAATAAACAATAACTTATCAAAAACCTGAAATGCCACTGCTTTCTCTGGCCATGGGTTTCTTTAAAATGGATGCAGGTGAAGTGGAAACTGTCCTGCAGTCTCAGACATCAAAAGCTGAATTTCATTTTGCAATCATGGACACCAAGTCCTCCGGGCAAAAGAGGAGCGGGACTTTCCAGCTTCTTATCAGCACACAGTTCAAAACCAGCACTGATGATGGTGTGAAGGCACATCAGTGCACCCAGGATTGGCAACTAGCACATTTTTTGAAGGTCTCATTGCTGCTGAATGGTGTACACAGGTTTCAGAGCAACATGAGCTACCATTCAAGTGATATCTCTCATAGAGGACCTTGCTTTCAGCAAGACAGTGCAAAGCCACATCTGGCACTTATTATAAAAGCATGGCTCTATAGTAAAACTGGCTGCCTGCAGTCCAGACCAGTCAGACCTCGTAACAGGGTTGTCCATCACCATTAGGCTGATGCAGGTACAGTCACAGTCAGATTATAGATCAGGCCAGGTTAATCAGACAGGGCAAGAAGGTGGAGGACTTGACACAACGGGACGAGACAGATAAACAACGGGTCAAAACAAAGTGTGTCAGTGAGTAGGACAAGAAACAGCATGCTGGGATGTCACAAGGCAGGAATGGGGCATAATAAACCAGTACAGTTGCTGGCACTGATTGCTGGCTGGAGTTCAGGTGTGTCTGCCTCAGGTCAACAAATGCCAAGTTGTGTGTTTTTCACTTCAAGAATAGCATTCATTTCACTAATAGCTGCTTTGGCTGTTTGCGACCAGTTAAACGGCTCAAAATGGCGATGGCTGAGAAAGCGAGTTTGAAATGCTGCTGTTGCAGTGGAGTGAGTGGCAGTGTTTGTTTTTCTCAAGGGTTTATGTCCAATCAGTTTCTTTGTGTGCCATGTTGTGCATGCTAATGCGTCTCTCATCCTGCTGTAGGAGGACAAGGTAGCTCGGTAGTAAAACTCCAGAAAAGTTGCAAACTCCGTTTGTGGACTGGGGGGTGACATTTGTGAGTTTGGTTCAATTGGCATTTTTCATTGTGTGTCACCATTCAGTTGCATTTCTTAAATATGTTCAGTAGATTAAAAACCATTTTTGATTTAACCCTTCCAATGCACTGTATAATTCAACCACATGCTAACATTCTTTGATATGCTTTCTCTGTGTCTGTGTTGAAGGTTTTTTTTGCATTACGGGGACCACTCTGTTCCCACTTGGTGTAATTTAATTACAGTGGACCTTGGCACACCCAGGCAGCGCCCACGCTGAGCAGTGCAGAATGCCAGCCGGGAACATCCTGTCTTAGGCGACAGGAACATCAGATGCGACAGATGGCTCATAAATCATGAAGGTACGTGCACAGTGTCGATGGGAGGCCTTCCTCTGGAGAGCACACTGTGAGCTGGTTGGCTGGGGGAGCATCAGCTCAGCAGTATGAGCCCTGGACACAGAACCACTGCGACAGGGTAGCTTCCTGGTGTCACAGAAACCGGGGAGTCGCTCTGTGACGTTCATTTTCAGCCAGCACACACAAAATTGTAAAGTGCGACGTATAAAAATGTAGAAAGAGAGTTTTACATTTTTAACTTATCTGGTTAGGGTGAACCAGATATACTAAAGTGTGCACCATTTGGCAGAGGTCTCACCTAACAAACTAGTTAGACAGTTGGGCCAGAATAAAACATAGAGCTATTTTTAAGTCTAGTGCAATGAAATTACCAGTGTTTTCAATCAATTAAATAATTTAAATTTATTTCCTTCGACCTTTTCTTCAGCAGTACAGACATGCTTCAGTTTAAGCATCTGCTTATTTCTCCCTTATTCAAAGTGTTAGTTGGACATGAACAGCATATAATGTGTTTTCACAGTATTTAATTGGAAGTTGTTTGTGTTTTCCCTACCCCCGTTTACTGACAACTTGTTCTCTTCCAACAGATTGAAGTAAGGTTTGGCAGAAAAGCATCAGTGCACCTTTGAATCCCTGAAGTCTCTGTAGGGATGGAACGCCACTCTTCCAAAATGTATTCCCTCATTTGGTGTTTTGATGATGTTAATTATAGCATGTTTTCCTAAATTTCCCATAGGTGTCCAGTTGGTTTTGGACTTAGTGATTATAAAGACTATAGCATATGATTCATATAATTTTCTTACTCATCTAACCATTCAGTGAGCCCTAATTGTCCTGTGGATGGGAAGAGCATGTATTAATTTGCAGTGACCCTTCCCTGTAAGAGATGAGGGGCGCCCAAGCTATGCCAGCAAAATGCCATCCACAGTATACCAAAGCCACCAGATCCCCTCACAATAAAGTTCAAATTTCCATTTTTTTTTTAATTTGCTTGTAGTTTTTAGACCTTTGAATTCACAGATTTAAAAAAAAATGAGATGTTGTTTTCAGTTATTTAAATTGCTTAAGTGCATGATACATTATGATTCATCCAAATGAATTCTTAAATTCTCTCATTTCAAAACTCCCCCATGTTTTTTTTGGGGGGAAACACTATATTTCTTTGATTAAACAACATTTTATTCCACATTATTTCTCCACCCATGCCTATTAAAGCGCTTGACTCTATATATCAGATTTCATCTACACCACAATTATTCATTTCTCATCTGTTGGGAGTTAATTAAGACACCACATCATTAATTGATCCTGATATGCAATTCATTCACAGGAAAAGTAATTTCCTTCTTGATTGCTAACTGCCTTGGCTTCTAATCAATGTTTTACTTTGCATTCACTTGTGTGAAAGACTTGCATCTGCAAACGCAAAGCAGCGTGCAGCAGGTGACAATGTGTCACGTCAATGAGCAACAATCCACTTCTTAGTTAGTTTATTTCTCTTTGAGTCCACTTAGGTTTAACTGTGGACATATTGTGAGTCTCAATGCACTGTGACACTGAAAATTCACTATAGTCTTTTAATATGTACTTCATCTAATTGTTTATTTGTGTTAGGTGAGATTGAAATTAACCTTTACTTTGATTTCATTAATGAGTAATTTATAGTAAATAGGTAATGTGGCTGAATGAAAAAATTGTCTAGAACTGATATTTCCTTTTAATGAATAATATTGTGATTTGAGAGCATGCATTGTTATGCAGTTCATTCATTTGTAGCAGACGTAGTCTGGCATCACTGAGCAGCTGAAAATGCGAGCAGCTGAAATGGTGTTTTTATTCCAAAACAAACACGGTTTTAAAGCCAGACATCAGCAGCTGGCAAGACACCAGCCCTGCAGATACATTATGGTCATTTTATTCAATCAGACATTAAATATCTTAGTTATTGCGCCTTTAAGCAATGAAGACTTTATGAATATGGATGCACTGTGGCATGTTAATTATACCCAGGTCAAATATAATTTGCATAATATTAGTGTTTCGGAGGACTGAACATGGTTGGATTAGGGGTTTTCTGAATCATAACAGTTTTTCCAGTGTCAGATAAGCTGGCAGCAAAGATTTTTTTTTTTTTAGATTCTACCAATGCACTAGGACTAATAATTTAGGCTACTAATTGTTTTTACCAAGTCCCAGACAATGACGTCAGATGTCTGTCACTGAGGGATGTAACTAAGTGCTGTGTACACGTACAGACAATTTATGTGTACGTAATAATGTTTATTATCCTTTTGTGAGCAAGCATTTTTCTTTCAATTTTTCATTATTATTATTTACATTTATTTTTCTTTCTCATGATGAGCTCATGAAGGGTGCAGCTTTGCCTAACAATGAAGAAACGCTGCAAAGGTTATCACATCCCTGTGTTACACCTGCTTCATGAGTGGGGTCACCATACAAGAAAGGAAGCAGCAAATGAAAAATTAAAGATGATTTCAATTTGTGACAAGGAAAACCCTTTGATAACCGGATATGTGGCTGGATAAACAGACTGACAGATGAACTGATGAATAATACACTAACAGACTTTATGAGTGAGATTGATTCTTTCTCAGATCAATACTTCTCATACTTACCTTGATGTGAAAGTGCAGGTATTGCCATTGTGAATCAGAGCACATCACAGTCATCTCTAGGGAACTCCACTCTTCTGTGGAAAAAAAAAGTAGCAGAAAAATTCAGCATTAACTCTACTCAAAGCTACTGAATGTCACTG
>VUQJ01006288.1:9290-20241 GCA_015108635.1 Andinoacara biseriatus
GGAGGGGGTCAGCAAACCTTGTTTGTTGTAGTAGGTTGAAAAAGCTGCTAAATTTATCAGCAAATATGTTTGAGTTCTGATTTTGACCGATGGGCTGTTTTCTTTCAGTTTATCTGGATAAGTAGAATTTCACAGTTAAAATGTAAACAACTGGTTTCTACACCCTCTGTCTTTGCAGTGACCTGTCATCCAATCAGCTTTCTTCCCTGCCTCTGATTGGCCTGCAGAGTTTGACTCACCTGCAGCTGGCTGGAAACGAGCAGCTGATGGAGTTGATGGCCCGAGAAGATTTACCACGAGTTAGGTGGGCATTTGCTCATAAGCAAAGGAAAATATATTTATATTGAGAGACGTACACGTAGCACTGTGCCGTGATGCAGGACCTCCAACACGGTTACCGGGAAGGGGCGGGCAATTTATCCACAAATCACTCCTGCAATGCAAACACTGCTGATGTGAGTTAGGAAAAGGTCTGAATTAACAGCCACTTTGCTGCTGATTAACTCCTGCAATGTTTAGATGTGACACACACACACACACACACACACACACACACACAGTAATCTACTGCCTCCATGTCTGATGGAAAGCATTCAAAGGGACATTCCACTGAGCTGTGTTTGGACAGATAGAGGTGTTTATCACTTTGTGTGTGTCTGTGTGTGTGCTCAGGGTGATGGAGCTTCCTTATGCCTTCCAGTGCTGTGCTTTCATCTCCTGTGAGAGAAGAGGAGGAGGAGGCTTGTCCTGGGAGAGAGAGGAAGCAGCAGATGCAACTGGGAGAGATGCTGCTATCCTTTCCAGCCAAGGTGAACCCCGAGATATGTGACTGTTTATAGCCACCCACTGGTTTGTGGGTTCTGTTTGAGCTTTAACTTTATGGTGACTACTATCCTCCTCTTCTTCAGCCAGAAACGACCATATTTGAAGTAGAGGGTGGACTGCTAAGTTATCAGATAACACTAGCAGGTTTGGTTAGCAAGCTGCATTCATAGACCAAAACTGGAGCTCAGACTTCTTGGACCGTCTTTTAGTACACAACAGCCACATTATTTGTCAAATAATTGCATTAAAAGGCTCCAAAGGCACAAACAGAGGCCAGAAGTCAAGTTCAGGGACTTCAATTAATGGAGGTGAGCCCTAATAGGCTGCTAGCATGTCCCAAGTTATGCAAATTATACAATAAGTCTTAATTCAACCCCCATACAATTGTTGTGAAATTGGAAATTGGCTATAGAGATGAAACCGTTTTTTGAAGCAGACTAAATATGTTTATTTCTGCTATACATTTTAACATAGGAGACTATGGGCCCTCACCTTTAGAACCACCCTCAAGAGGGCGCTAGAGGAACTAAAGTTTTTGGCAGAGGTTACGGTATTTTACCCCACAGAAAAGCCTTCCCTCAGGGTAGATCTTCTGGGATGGGCTTAGATCACTGAACTGTATTATTTTGTTTACTGTACTTAAAAACAACAACATGAAGCTTAATAAGTAGAAAGGAAGAATCTGAGACTGCGTTCTACACAGAAGGCCAGCCCTAAAATTTCATTCAGGTCATCATTTTTCATCATCAAATACAAAAATGTTGTAAAAACTTAGGTCATCATGGAAAGCAGGTAATAAATGGCTGGAAAATAGAAACTTCTACAGCTTTATGCAACATTAAATATGAGATGTAATCAAAATGTTCCTGGAAAAAGACCAGAAAAATAAAAGAAAACTTACCAGTTTCAAATTTGGCTGATTTCCAGTTCAAAGCTGTTTTCTTACCTAAACGTCGTCCAGCACGCAGGAAACACAAAAGCAGCTCTGCCTATAGAGATCCGTGTTTTTCCACTTGAAAAAGAAATGAGACCAATGCACTGCTGTCCTCACCGTGTCTCTGCAGTGGATCAGGACTGGGAAGATTTTCTGATGGAGTTGGAAGATGAGCCCAAACCCCAACACTCTGTTCACTGCAGCCCGACACCAGGTACCAAAAACCAATGCCTGTCAAATGAAAACACAAGACAACACACATATACATTTACCAAGACAACACAGTTCATTTATTTTAGAGAATCAGGTTAACTTGACTACAGCGGTATGATGCCTGCGTCTTTATTGCCTGTGTTGCATCACCAATGAAGAATAATTACTTAATCTATTTATCAGCAAGAAAATGTACAGCTCCAAATTATTATTTTTGTATTGAAATAAATTTATAAATTCAGTAACATTTTAAAAACACCTCAATTGCAAATAAGGCACACTTTTTGGCTTATGGTCACATGTATGATATCGATATCTTAGTTATCGTTATCTTAGGGCGCTGCGGGAATGGATAAGTATCATCTTTAAGCCTTAGAACCATAAAACCTTTTTATTTTCCTGCAGGACCGTTCCGTCCCTGCCTCCATCTGCTCGGCAGCTGGATGATCCGCGGGGGGGTTTGGCTCATCGCAGCGATCTCATTGGTCAGCAACAGCCTTGTTGTCCTTTCGGTCTTCTTTTCTCCAGCCACCTCGGTCACTCCCCCCAAACTACTGATTGGCTTGTTGGCTCTGGTGAATGGCTTGATGGGAGTGTGGAGCGGCTGGCTGGCAGCAGTGGATGCCTGGACATTCGGCAGCTTCTGGAGGTAGGACACCAACCCAGACCTGAGTGCATAGCGGTAAACAACATCTAAGCTTTGAAGAGTGCTGAGGCGTTTGGACTTTGTTCAATGTTTTGACATCGTGTGTTGCAGGTACGGTGCAAAGTGGGAGAGCAGTTTCCTGTGTCGACTCAGTGGCTTCCTTTGTGTGTTTGCGTCGCAGAGTGGCCTCTTCCTGCTGACCGTTGCTGCTCTGGAGCGATGCCTGACCGCCACTGTAGGACACAGCAAAATTGCTGGCAGCAGCGGTGAGGAAACATTTACGTAGATCCACCTGCTGTTATTCACCCTACAAACAAACATTATTGTGTCTGCCGATTACACAAACACTATGCCAAAATCGTAATGTACATTTTTATGCAGATGACACTATTTTTTATATGAAAATATATTGATGGCACTACTCTGTGTGCCAAAACAATGTACCTTTTTTAGCAGATGACACATTTCTATATATGCATAAACATCAGGCTGCTTGACAAATTTGTGCAAACTCACAAAGATAAAACTAAAGATATTTTTTGTATATTGTTATGTGACTTAGTATTGTTTGTTTACATTTAGTGGGGGATAGGTTCATTCTAAAATTGCCTGTGTGAATATGAGTGTCTGTCTCTGGCAGACATTATTTACTAAAACTGATCTTTCACAACTGATCTATACTTTAATTTGTCTGATTTTAACATTTATTTAGTAATGTTGACCTGTAATAATATCTGCAACGTTGCTGTCATTTCATCTTTGGGTGCAGTCTGGATACAGTCCTAAAATATATTCAGACATTTTCACATTGATATCCAGCAAATGTTATTTATTTTCACCTGCCAGAATTCAGACACTCTAGAATATGATTCTGATTTCACTTCTTTTTCATGCAGGTCACTCTCCATCGCTGTTATCCATCCGTGTTTCAATCTGTCTGTGTTTCCTGTTGGGCTTCACCATCACAATGCCCTCCCTGGTGGCCGGACACAGTAGCACATCCCTCTGTTTGCCACTGCCTTCCTCATCATCATCATCCTCCTTGGCCTTCTCCGTCTCCCTGGTGCTCTTCGACTCACTCTGCTTCCTTCTCATGACGCTCGCCTACACACATCTCTACTGTCGCGCCCACAAGGCTCTGCCCAGCTCAGAGGAGGAGGCGGCATTGACGCGACACGTGGCCTGGCTGCTTTTCTCTGACTGCCTCCTCTACCTCCCTGTTGCCTTCCTCACCTTCTCCTCCCTGCTGCGCCTCCCTGCCGCCGGACCAGAGGCAGCAAAGGGGGTGCTGCTGCTCGTGGCACCGTTGCCAGCCTGTGTCAACCCACTACTCTACCTCCTCTTCAACCCGTTCGCCAGGGAGGAACTGGCAGCGCTGGCCAAACGTACCTGCAAGGCTGTTGTGTTACCGAAGCTACACACGGCAGGAGGAGGAGGGGGGCGAGCTGGAGGAGGTCTGAGGCCATGCACACTGGATTCAACATATGATGATGATGCAGAGAAACAGTCATGTGACTCAACACAGGTGCTGGTACTTATCGGAGGTGTAAAAGAAGAAGAGGAGGAAGTGGGGCAAGGACAAGCAAGGAGTGACACACAACATTCGGCAATGTTCGTTGCTCCGATTCAATAAACTCAACAGAGAAGGTTTCAAGTCTCACTTGACAAAAGCCAAATATGTGAATGTTGTGCCAGATGGTCACTGTACAATCAAACAGGCACCTGATTGGCTAATTCAATATAATGTAAAGTATTATTAAGTCCATTAAAACAGAAGGCCAAAGCCCTATTTGGTTGGGATTTCTTCATGTAGAGAAATCAGGTTTCGTATAACCTGCTCTGAGCAGTGATTGTTAATCATTTTCCACACCTATTCCAGGTCCTGTTTCAACACCTCAACCACCATTTAGATGGGTTGCATGCATAGATTGTATGAAAGCAATTCACAGACACAGGTACCTGCTAAAAGGTGATAACATCTAAATAAAATCCTAGAAATTTACTCACCAAAACCGGAGCTCAGACTACTTGGACACTGAAAAAAACTGAGGATTTTCAGGAAATCAAGACTGTTTTTTGGTTTGGTTTGTGCTTCTGAAAGTCAGTGACCCAAATTCATGAGGTGTAAATTAAATAACTCTGCCTAATGTTTATGTCTGGTCCAAATGGGGCTTAAATCAGTGACATTTAAATACAGTCACAAATGAACTTTAGAGGTTCTGACGAAACAGAAAATAAAAATTATGAACACTGCCTGCAGAAGGCGCATCAAGGCTCCAGCCCGGCCTTTGTCAGGTGAGACAAAACCAACACATATTCATACAGTATGTATAATCTGCAGCAGACTGACTGATGGGACTGTGAGGCAGCAAATGTAGCAGAGGATGGTGAAAGGAAATGAACGGTGCTCACCATGAACTCACCACGGATTTCTGTTGTTGTATATTTTTGTCTCCCTACCATCCTTTTTTGTTTCCTGCAGCAAACTGTCCAGTAAAGGCAAAAAAAGGTTGATGAGATGTAGGAGAAGATTGGAATCAGGAGACAAAAAGCTGGAGCTCATGTTCAGCAGCTGGGAGAAAAAACTGGACCTCTGAATCAAGTAAACTCGCCTGGCTCAACTATCAACATCACGTCCTGTGTCCACTCTTAGAATTAAAGTAGACCTGTTTGCTTTTCCTTGTTTCCTGTCATATACTGTCCCAGTCAAAAGTTTGGGCACACCTTCTAATTCGGCGCTTTTCCATTATTTAAAAATTGTCTGCACTGTAGATTAATACTACAGTCATGCAAACTATGAAGAAATACACATGGAACTATTTAGTAAACGAAAAAGTGTTAAACAAACCAGAATATGTTTTAGATTCTTCAAAGTCCTGCTTAGATGACAGCTTTGCATAGGTACTCACCTGGAATGGCTTTCAGTTAACAGCTGTGACTGTCAAGAGTTAATTTCTTGAATTTCTTGCCCTTTTAATGTGTTTGAGACCATCAGCTGTGTTGTGAAGAGATAGAGTTGGTATACAGTGAATACAGTTTGAGTAATGTTCTAATTCATATTAAGGCAAGAATGACTCAACTAAGTAAAGAATACCGACAGTCCATCATTACTTTAAGAAATTAGGGTCAGTCAGTCCGAAAAATTTCAAGAACTTTGAAAGTCTCCTCAAGTGCAAACGCAAAGACCATCAAATGTTGTGATGAAACCGGCTCTCATCAGGACCGCCACAGGAAAGGAATCTGAGATTTTTGGTTCCACCATGTCTTTGTTGGTGGAACCTACAAGTGTAGTTCCCACTGTGAAGTATGGAGGAGGAAGTGTGATGGTATGGGGGCTGCTTTGCTGGTGACACTTAACCAGCATGCCATCCCATCTGGTTTGAGCTTAGTGGGACCATCTTTTGGTTTTCAAGAGGACCCCAAACACACCTCCAGGCTCTGTAAGGGCTATTTGATCAAGAAAGAGGGTGATGAAGTGCTGTGTCAGTTGACCTGGCCTCCACAATCACCTGATCTAAACCCAGCTGAGACGGTTTGGGATGAGTTGGACCGCAGAGTGAAGGCAAAGCAGCCAACAAGTGTTCAGCACCTCTGGGAACTCCTTCAAGGCTGCTGGAAACCCCATTTCAGGTGATTACATGAAGCTGACTGAGAGAAAGCCGAGTGTGCAAAACTGTAATTAAAGCAAAATGTGCCCACTTTGAAAAGAATCTAAATTCGATGACATATTTTGATTTGTTTAATACTTTTAAGTTTGCTACGTGATTCCTTTTGTGTTCCTTCATAGTCTGGATGACTTCAGCATTAATTTTCAATGTGGGAAAATAAAATAAAAACACTGAATGAAAAGGTGCGTCCAAACTTTTGACCGGGACTCTACCTCCTCTTCCAATGATGAATGTTCGCACTAAATGTGGCCAAAGTTTCAAATTATGAGATCAGAATACTGAATGTGACAGTGTGAGCACGAAGCTCAGTGACCCTGAAACAAGATGAGCCATCAAAACGTCTCGTGTGGTTAATAGTCACACAGTGGCTGCAGCTTTAAAGGCTAACACTGTTAGCATGCTGTAAATGTGAGGCGGCACCTGGTGTGCCGCTAAAATGTTTCAGGTGGAATTCATGCTGTAGACCGTGTGTTCCAGGTGGTAAGTACTTAAATATTAAAAGACTTTGGATCATAGGAATAACCAAACTGACCCAGATGTCCTGTGGTGAATGATTGAGGATGGGGAAATGTACCATCAGGGTTGTAGTTCACACTAAAATGGTGTGTCCTCCCTTTTCTGCTGTCTCCTTTTCACACTTAACTTTCCAAGTGGATTTAAATTTGAACGATACGGCCTCAAACCCCTTCAGTAATCAGGAGCATTTACATTTCTTGTTCTGTGGACTAAGAAAACGTAATTTTAACCAGAAGTACTAATTTACATGCGCAACTGTGTGTGTGTGTGTGTGTGTGTGTGTGTATACAGTAAATGTGTGTACATATTGTAAATACAAGCTACTGTGACAATCCCTTTTTCCTTTTTGTGCAGACTGTGAGAAATCTTTAATGTTTTTAATGTTGAGCCATTTTGGCCGCATGTCAAGACTACATTTTCTTTTTAATTTAATTTATACTGTCATACTTATGTACCTCCATGAGCCATATTTCAATCCATCCATCCATTTTAAAAAAAAAAAGTTATTTAATATCAGGCTGCAGGTCAGTGGTGAACCACTTCCTGCTGGGGCCAGGATGCAGTTTAGCCACATTCTAAACTAGATGCTACCTTTCAAATTAAAACTCTTCCATCCATTTACTTCCATTTCAAAGATTTCCATTCAGTTATACGGCAGAGATGTGAACCTGAGCTCAACCCTAAATAGTTCACTGGTGACCACGTGGATTAAGCACTACAGTCCAGATGTTCCTCTCGCCACATGGTCATTCCCAGGTCTGGCAAAAAGCTGTTAAACCAAAGGCTTTGCCTTCAGGCTCCGGTTCCTCAAAACCACAACAGTCCGTTATATTAGTCCTGTCTAACCCAACATCGCCAACCTCACGCCCCACTTTACCCTCACTGTGAAGATCCATGGATACCTAAAGTGCTACAATTGGGCAACAACTGTCCCCTGCCACCTGTCTTTAGTTAGCAAAGCTCCAGATCAACTGCTGACATTTTTTAAGGCTTCCTTCAGAAACGCTGGAACGCATCAAATTTTTTTCTTCCTGCCTTGTAATATTAAGTAATTTATTCATGTAAAATTGAGCGCTGAAGTCCTTTTGGTTGTTCCAAGTATGCTGCAAAAGGCACCAACAGCACAAACACCAGAGGTCCCGTTCAGTTAGCAGAGGTGAAGCCTGACGCTGCAACCATCTGTATATGCATCCACCTGTCAGTCAAAGGGGCCACGCCCCTAATAATGCAAACTTTAAGCCTTAACATAATTTAAACAGATGGGTTATGAAAAAAACCCTCCCAGTTGTTATGAAGGGTGAAATTAGTTATAGTGTCCAAAACAGTTTTGCATCAGGCTGTAAAAATGTTTATTTCTAAGTTGGGCATTTTATCATAGGAGTCTATGGGGACTGACTCACTGCTGCAGCCTCGTGTGGACATTAGAGGAACTGCAGTTTATAGCTTCATCATTCAGCCCAGGAAGCTGCTGCTTGGTTTTACCTTCCAAAAAATCTGAACCATCTGAGATGTAAATTAAACGACTGCATGTAAACTGTTGTTTTTGCATGCATTTAAATATTTGATTAATGTAACCATGCTGCATGATCATGTCCACATCCTGCACGATCTGCATGAGCTTTTACCCAAATTCAATGTAAGCGTGAGAGGGAGAAATGAGATAAATACAGTCACTGTGTTTCCTTTCTCTTTTGTAACAATTTGACTCCATCCTGTAAAAAAAAATTTTTTTAATTAAAATGTGGGCAGTGTCTCTGGCTCCGCCCACTACATGCAGGTGTAGTAACAGAGCAAGATTAAAGAAAAAAGAAAAAAACAAAGCATGACTGTTTGAATGTTCGCTCTGCGTCAGTTTGAATGCTGCACTTTTCTCTGACCAACACTTAAATAAAAATAAATAAAAAATAAGTTCATAAGTTTTGTTTAAACCTGAACATTTCAAAATTTGTCCCATCACCTGATTTCTGGTCGTCTTGTAAACTTTTGTAAAATATTTGAGTGTTTTTTGATTTAGTTTGTAATACTGAGGATGAAGTTTTAGTTTGTGACATGAATAAAGTGTGTGGCTGAAACTGCACTGTGATATCGCTGTTTGTTTGTATGTTTTTCACCAGAAAGAACAGAAAAAAACTGACTCAAATATATGTGTATTATATTTAGACAGAACCAAGATAGAAACCTGTGGGAACTTATCCACTGAGTCTCACCCACAGCCACACAGCCAGATCCTCAGGGGAGCAGCGGCTGCTGGACGGAGACCCGGGGGTACCATAAACTGTATATAAAAGACAGCAGCCACTGTGGCGGCAGCCACGGGTTGGCTTTTTGAAGCTTCAGTGTTAGTGTTTTGGAGCTCAGCCTTCTTAAGTGGTCTGATAGTGCAATGAACTGGGCAGCAGCCATATTATTGCTCAGATAATTGCATTAAAAAGGCTCAAACAGCACTAATACAGGTCAGCTAGCAGCCACAGCCGCCTGTGTCCCAATCCACCTGTCAGTCAAAGTCAGAGGCCACGCCCCTAAATTTAAATACCATCTGTATTCAGCTGATTTGGAAAAATAAATACCTTTTACAGATATAAAGGCTTAAATTAAAAACCAAAAAATTTTGTGTATCAGGCTGTAAAACATGTTTATTTCTACTGTAAAGTCTATGGGGACGGACTCACTGCTGCAGCCTCTGGTGGACATTAGAGGAACTGCAGTCTTTGGTATTTCCATGATGGCTTCACCTGTCACCTGTGGAGGTTGATTTGGTAGTTGAAATGCACCAGTTCCACACAAAGACCCACACTATACTGTAAAATAAAGAAATAAATTCAATCCGCTGCAACACCTTTTGAGGTATACTCAATCAAAGGACGATGTGTTGCATCAGAGTGAAAAATCCTATCAGTGCTTTAATAAGATTACCAAACCTGATTATTATTAACATGATTTGTGCTTCGGTCAACAATATTCATGTTATCACATTAAATTCACCGAGCAGTGAGTCAGCTTGCCCCGACAGATATTTGACTCACAATCTATCGTTTAAAACAGAAATCCAGTTCTTCTGTTAATTTACTCAGAAACTGACGTATTTACAGCAAAGCTCAGAGTGAAGTTGGGAAAAGCTGCGGCGCAACAATATTTTTCTGTGAAGCGACTTATAAATCAGCGTTTTACAGGATAGCTGGAATAATGTGTCAAATTTGCACTTCAGTTCCAGAGCCGAGGATTTGGTGTCATTCCTGATCTTTAATGAATGACTCCGCAGGCGTCACTGATGACGAGTCTTCACAGCTGACTGAAGCTGTTGGAGCAGAAACTGCTGAGGCGGAAAAAGAGGTCAAGGTTTTTTTCAGTCTTTTCCGCTGATGTGGAACGATGACTCTACGACGCGGCCGCAGAGCGCGCTCGGCTCCATCGTGGATCTGTGTAATCGTCTAAAGCTAAAACCCAATTTTAGCCCAAATGAGTCAGAGGAGTGTGTTTGTGATTCAGACTCACTGACTGATGGATGATGATGATGAGGATGAATCATAACACAGAGACTGTCCGCTTTGATTGTACACACTGAAGTTTCTGTCAGATGATCTGAGTTAACACAAATGTTGATGAGTCGCATTTTAGTCTCTGTAACTTCTTCACTGACCCCACAAATCAGTCCAGACCTGCTGCGTATGTTCACTCACTGAGCACTTTATTAGGAACCCCACGCTGACACAGAGCTGCAGGGATTTTTCATTTCTTTCATCATTTTTGGGTAATTTTTTGTATTTTTGTATCATTTTTACATATTTTTACATTACTTTGTTCTTGTGGTTATTATGTGTTTTATTAACTAGTCAATTTTAAGATTTTGGGCAATTTTGGTTCAACAGACTTTTGATTGAATGGAAATGAAGTTTGGGGTGATTATTTTACTGCAGGTTGTGTATTGGATGTTTATACACCGCCCCCTCCCCCCATATTGTGAAATGGATTATTGAACTTAACATATGGAACTTATAAAAGTTTGTAAACTTGAAAGAAACAACCTGGGAAGTACACACACACACACACACACACACACACACACACACACACACACACACACACACACATGCATTAGGCTCCATGTATAAATAAAATGTATAATTAAAAGTAAATGAAAATGTAATAAAT
>VUQJ01006294.1:13322-34946 GCA_015108635.1 Andinoacara biseriatus
ACCTGTTTTGGGTGATGTTGTTTGGCCTATTTGCTCTGAGATTACTGAGGTAGCACTAAGTGGCTAAAATAAGTTCATCCAGTTCTAAAAACTATTTCCCCACGAAAACTTTAGGAATATTTTGGAACATATCTGCACACGATGCTTCCAAAATTGCATCTTCAGCTGATGACAGTACAGCAGGTGAGCTTTCAACAAGGCATCAAGCCTGTGAGATATTTTTATTGTTGACAGATATATTAGCTTTTAATATGATATGGGTGTTTTTTTTTTTTAACTTAGGCCTATCCTTCTCTGCAAGAGCACTTTTCTAATGAATATTTTGCATTTTAATTATTATATGGCCTTTTGCATATTCCAATAGCAAATAAATAGTTAAATTGTTTTGGAAATACCAATTTCTTTGGCTAATAGCTCTTTGGGAATCATCTTGTTGGTGCAAAAATATTATTTAATGCCTGTAAAATTGTGCTGTCGTTGGCATTTTTCATAGATCCAACTAAAGAATTTATTATATATTTTACTAAAAAGCAAAATATAAAGAAATGAGAGGTTGCTTGAGACTTGCATAATACTGCACCTGAGAGATATTTTTCTATTAGTACACCTTGTGTGCATGCAGCCACACACGCAGACCTCTATCCTCACCTTCTACGTACTCCATGACCATGCAGAGGTGCCGCCGCGTTTCAAAGGAACAGAACATGGAGACCACAAAGGGATTCTCTGCAAAGGTGAGAATGTCTCGTTCCACAAAGGCCTGCTGGATTTGGTTCCTCAGGGTCAGGTTCTGCTTGTTAATCTTCTTCATGGCAAATCGCTGCCGTGTCTCCAGATGCCGCACCAGGTAAACAGCACTGGTTTACATCCAAACACACCCAGAGACACGTGGAGTTTGAGGATCTTATTTTCACTACTTCTGTGTTGCTTGTTAAAGCGCATATGTGAGTGAGAAAAATGCTCCACTCACCCATATGCTCCGTTACTGATCAGCTTGATGGTCTGGAAGTCGGCCTCTCCTGGTGGTTTCATTGCTCGCATCTTACCCTATGCATCAAAGATCACAGTGCAAAGCTTAAATATGATCCAGTGGGAGGGAGAAAACTAGATCATTTTTATCGTCTGTTAAATTTGTCTTTGCTGATGCACGTTCAAAATATCTACACAGAGGAGGAGAAGGTGCCCTCCTTCCTTTTTGGCTGTGTGTCTCTATTTGGAGGTGTGCCTAATGCTAAAGGAAAGAGCATGAGATTCAAGGAAAGGGTGTATCCTGTTTTAACAGCCTCTGCTTAAATGAGCTAAATTAGATGGATAAAACCAAGTATGGCAAGTCATTAGCAGATGAAGACTTTCCAACAGCCAGGAGAAATGACAAGACCGAGGATTATTTTGGATCTCACCTCTGTGGAGTCATCTGTTTCAGGCGTCACTGGTCCCTCGCTGTCATAACTTTCCAAGTTGACCATGTCTGATGACAAACACGTGTTTGGTAAATAATCTGACAGTCATTTTTATTTTCTAACAAGCTAAAGTGGACTTATAATGCTTGCATTTATTTTACATCATATATATGTACTCCTGTTGTGCTTTCAACAAACATGGCCAAAATGTCAAATAATGAGGTCATCTGCTGCTTAAACCTTCTGTTTATGAGAAACAGCCAATTAGAAGAAAACTGGCCTAATGCAGTGGCTCCAAAACTGTGGGACAGGCCCTACTGCAGAGGACCTAAAATGTCCTGTATGAAATGAGGGGCTACACTAACACAGTATGATATAAATAAGAATAGTAGAGTAGGATAAAATCCAAGGATAAAATTATAAAACCAAAAAAGTGCACTAGAGGCCCTTTTTAAATGTCTATTGTCCAAAGTTTCTCTCCCTCACCTTCAATCGGGTCTCGAGTCAGTCCCAGCTGGCTGATGATGTAACGAGGGATGTCTGTTTTCATCAGATGACCCTCCTTGGCGTGGTCCTCAGCTGCCTCCAGCAGATGGTAAAACTCCTCTGGGTTGAACTCCTGGACAGAACGACATTAAGACCCGAGTTGCTGACGTCATCACGTATAAAGTTTTGGAGCTCATCCAATAATTACTCAATCGGTGTCATTAAATTAGAGTGTGTGCCGATTTCATTTTCATTTGCATTATCAGTGACGTTTAGTTATTAATTTATTAAAATGTAAGTGAGAAAATATCCAAGTCATTTCATGATTGACTGCCTCTGGATCAGCTCCAGGAATCTGTTTTTTGTAGTCTGTGCTGCTACTGAGGGAGGGAGGCCTTTCTGTTTTCTGTTTAAGGGGATGATTATTATTTAAAAACAAATTTTAGTGTTATGCTCTATTTAAACTTTCACATGTCTCAGAAAGGGTTAGAAAAAGTTATCAGCTTGCCAAAAGTTTATACCATGTGTCACCGCTGAGAATCCACTGAGCATAAGCTGAGAAGATCAGTATGATGCCAATTCATAAGAACTAACAATCTCAAGGTGCTTTAGGCTCTCTGGTAAAGAAGGTTAAGAGTAAATAACACTCCAACAATGCAGCGCAACTGGCAATGGTGGGAGGAAAAGATTTTGCACAGAACCAGGTTCAGGGAGGTGCTTGTTTGTGCAGAAAACATCAAACAAGAAACAGGACAAAACACAAACTAAAGTAGAACAAAGCCGAAACGCATTGCATGTAAAAATGAGGGAAGCCCGAGCCAAAGTCTGTAGCAGCCTAGCTCATTTCACCTAATCTAGCTTTAAGTATTTTAGGTGAAAAAAATTAGCTTTATCAAAAATAAGTTAAGCTTTGTCCAAAAGGAAAGCTGCAAGCGTAATCTTAAAATTCGAGACGGTGTGTGTCTCCTGCATCTAAACTGGGAGCTGGTTCCACAGAAGAAGGTACCTTACAGCTGAAGGATCTGCCTCCCATTCCAAACTGTGGAACCACAAGTGCTCTAAAATATGGGACCTGATCATTCAGGACTTTGTATGACAACAGAAGTATTTTAAATTTAGCTAATTTTTGCAGTTCTGTTTTCAGAGAAATGATTTTGACATAAAGAATAATTTAATTTCAGTTTCGCCCGCTTGCCTGGAGCCTGAAACTAGAGCAATGAATCAATTTTCCACGTCACTCTTTGAGCCGTCTCTCACAATCAAGAACCACGTCAGCTCTGCGTGACTCATGCAGGGATGCACAACTGATACCCTGTTACGAAACAAAGCCATACCGGGCTTCACAGACACACACACACACACCCTTCAATTTTAAATGACGCCGCGGTCACGGTATGTTTGAGGTAGACTGGAAGGCAGCCGAGCAGCAGGGGGCTGCTGTCTGGTATTAGTCGTACTCTGAGAAGGCAAATTTAATTTAAATGCAAATGTCTTCAGCATCCAGACAGACTGGACCAAGTCTTAGACTTGTTTGCTTGTTTTCATTTTCCAGCCCTGCTGTGTGTAGCATCAGACTAATGCTAAAATACTTAGAATGGCCTAAAAATACATTTTCATGCTCATGATGATTTTTAAAATAAATCAATTTGCCTCAAGTCGCAGGAGCTGTGAAAAGTTCTGTGATGAATCATGGGGATGGAGGAGGGTAAATGCTGAGCGTGATCTTACCAGACACTCTAAAAGCCTCGCAGGTCTGGCGATGACGATGAGAAGCTTTTTCACCAACTCTGTGACGAAGATGACCTCAGAGCTCTCTGAACGCTCGAACGCCTGACATACAGACAGACGGGCAGGAACAGAGAGACAGACATCAGCATTTTAAACATTTATAAAAAATGACATCTGACGACAATACGCGTGCACGGGACAGAGAAAATCTGCCAGTCAAAAGACAGATGGAGGCACAAAAGTACATGTTCAAAAAGCTGTGAGATGTGACAAATCGTGATCACAAAAAAAGCTCTGCAGATCCAATCAAACCTAATCCAGGCAACCCAGAGTTATCACAGCAATCTAATCAAGCTGTAAAAATGGGGTCTGTGATGAAATTCGTTTATACCTGTTATCTTCTCGGGCAAATCACACGCACAATTAGCGTCCAATTTGGCTCTCGCCAAAGGCTTTGTGTGTTTGAATTAAATTAAAAAGACCTGAGCTGAATCACGTCTTCACAAATTTCCCAAAGCCTCACATTTCCCCGGCATCTGTGTCCGTTCTAAACATGATTTGTTTTATTGATGTTTACTTGCAAAATGAAATTGTATGTAGTTCATGTGCGTTGCCTTTCTCTCCCGTTCACTGAACGATTGCGTTGGGAAAAAAACGGTTCGACACGAGTGCCAATGCAAAAATTATTTTTCATTTCTTAGTTGACTGAAGACAGACAATTATACAAGAACTTCACCAAAATAAGCAGTACTGAATTGTCTGTTCTCTGTTTCGCTGTTACACGCTTGCGTTCTTATTAATAAATAGCAGGGGGCGACTAATCTAGATCCACAACCCATGGATATTTTCGGAGAAGGGGATACAGCACCACCACTCAGCCTTTCTCCAAGATGTTCCCATTAGTCGCTCACTGTCCCAGTGGTCCTGAAAGCATTGTACCTACAGCAAATCACTATCACACACATCTCCAAAACCAAACAAGGTCTGTTTTCACACTTTCTACTATAATTTATTTTTATGCCTTGAAGTTTCATTTTTTTAAAAACTTTTCCCAAGTTTAAAAAATTAGTCATGCATGTTTTCCCAGGGTAAAGTCTATAGGGCAAGCAGAAATACTTGGATGGAGCCACTGAGGGAAAGGCTCATCTAAATGTAAAGCAGCCCACACAGTATGGATATATGGCTGTCACCTCTGAATCGGTTCCACTGTAGCAAGAATACAATACATCCTGCATGCAACAGATAAAAGACGCTAAAATTATGTGGAGCTGGGGTAAGCTGTCAAAATGGTTTGTAAATCTGTCTTGGATCTTGGATTGCTGATGACGATAACTGCAGCCTCGAGGTGAGAAAAGTGAAAGAATGCTAACTGCCTTAAACTGGCATTTTACTCTTTTAGATATTTTTCATTAGATAGCTTAAAGTGAAGCGAGACAGGAAAGTGATAGAGCTAGAGGAAGACACGCAGCAAAGGGCCATGGGTTAGATGGAAACCAGGGGTCTCCTGCACCACAGCCATGCCTGCCACGCCACTGAGCTGCCCCGACACCCAAACTGGCATTTTTCTAATGAACGGGAGGCGCTGACTCCTCTGCAAAAAAGATATCTGATTCTCTTCTGATTAATGGCCTCAATAAATACTTTCCTGGTGAGTTCTTATTAAATTCTTATTAAATCCAGCAAGATGTCCATTTTGTAAATGATGGTCCCATTTAGCAGGATATGATTTAGTGTGTGGCAACCATGTGATTGACAAGTTGCTACTTATGAGGGTGCAGTGCTCGGTTTCACAGTCAGAGACATCTGGTTTCAAAAACCAAGATAATAATTGTGTAAAATATCACTCACATCATGAAGCAGCTTTTCCAGATTCTCCTGTAGCTCAAAGAAGTAGACGGAGGTGATGAGGCCCTCGCAGGCTTTGGCCAGGCAGTCCCTGGCCAGCTCAGCTATTTGATGGTGGATGAAGCTGAGGACTCCATCAGCCAGCGGAAGAACATTTTCAGGCGAGTAAGCCTGGATGAACTCAGCCAGCCTCCCCTCCATCTGAGCCGTGGCCTGGTGGAGGACAGGGTGGCGTAAGAAGACAGCACAGGAGATTAGGCTCAGAAAAAGATTTATTTTCTCAGTACAGCCGGATTTATGCGAGAGAAAGTTCAGGAAGCTGTTTCATTTTCAATTCAAACAGCGTAGCTCTGCAGATTTAGTCAGACTTCAACACAATGTCTTTTTTTTAATTTCACTTGTGTGAGAACAAGCCCAGAGAGCTTTTACCGCAGATGAACTCCAAACTATAATGCCCAATTTCCTATGGCTTGATGTTTATCACTGTCAAAGCTTTCAGCTCATTTCCTTTTGATACCAGCTTCAGCCGCTAAGAGGGTGAAGGAGATAAAAAATTAGGCCTTATTGCACTGTTCATAACTGAAGCAGTATTTTCACATGCACTGAATAAACTTAATGTTCTTAGTGACAGGGTGAACAAAGCTTGGCATTTTCACATAATCTTGTTTGCTATGGTTTAGCAGCCCCCGTGCTTACTGCTCTTCCTCTGTGTTTGGATGCATGACAGAAAACATCTGCATGCACAAATCTCTGATAACGTTTAATCATAAATTACAGCCTTACCCTTTTTATTTCAGTAACTGCGGAGCTGTGACGCGGGGAAATTAGTAACTGAGCACTGAAAAAGCTCTGTGAGTTTAGAATTGTCTGCATTTAAACAAAATATGTCTAACCTTTGGAAAGCGTTCTTTGTACACATGGTTCATCATGACGATCTCGTTGTCATAGCAGGAGGAGGAGCGTCCTGGGCTGGAGAGGGAAACAGAAAATAAAGCAGCTTTTTCAAACAAAGGGCTGAAAACTGTTATTTATAATGTGAGCAATGCAATAAGCAACATATCTGAAATATGCTTAAAATGTGCTTCAACGTGCACTGAAAATTTAAAAGTAGAAAGTTATTACTATAGAAAAGATTATTGTTAAGTATGTAACTTGTGAAGGAAGAAATAACCTGTTCTAACACTCGAAAACATAAAGTTTAAATTAGCAGCCATTTTTATGTATGCATCGAGCGTATTAATCACTGATAATTATTATGTACTGAACCACTGCCAAAATAATTACATTCAGGATCCAAACAATGTACTTTGTACTTGCCATCACTGTGAAATTTGTGCAGCTAGACCCTTAAAGTAATTATTTACACCTGCTTTTGGACAAAATTCTATTTTAGTCTACAAAAATATCCTGCTGAAATAAATTGACAATTACTTTTAGTTTTTTTTTTAGTTTTTTTTTTATAGCGCTTATTTTGCCCATAAACTTAGCATTGTGGTAGGATAGTCCAAAAAGTCGATGTATTTGTAAGTAATGTACTTTGTACTTCGTACAATTGATCTCAAAGCTTTAATTACTTATTAGTTTACAGATGAGTTGAATTATTAAGAATCAATATATAACTAATTACAATAATCAATAACGGCAACATTAAAGAGAGCCACACATTAATTATGCAATTATGATCCAAAAACATCAGGTATGTAATTCTAAAAAGTGTCATTCCACACAGTGAGTACATGTACTTTAGGTACGTCGAAAATATTTTGATTATAAAATTTGTGCAGTATTAAGCTACTTAAGTAAAAAGAATATTTTTTTCAACTATCCAACAGAAGATTATAACTAAACTCTTGTGCAGCCGCACTTTCTATAAAACAAATTGTAATAGGTCACAGGGAGAACTGCAATCAGTGCATTCACTGCATGAGCCTGAAATCAGGTTTTCTAAACTGCTTTTATTTCTGATTAAATATTCTGATTTCTGATATAACACCAGCTACAATGTTTTCTTACTGGTAAGTGGAGTGTGCCATTTCTTCTATAAAATGTTCTCTTAGAAGATAAAAACAAAGATTTTATATAAAAGCAGGAAGATCAACCACTGGTGACCCAGCAAATCTGCTTTTGAAAAGAGGACGGCGCACTGCGCAGCAGACGCTGCTGTTTAATCTCATGAGTGTTGCTGCTGTTTCTAACCTGAGGCTGCGGGAGCGAGGGCGCATGTGGGGAGAGCAGCGGCCCCCATCATCATCTGTGATGCTCTCTGTGCTGCCAAAGTGCTTGGATAAGAAGTGGAGCTCATCCATGGTGGGCTGGAAGGGCAGCTGGTGCAGTCGCTCCTGAGAAGAGCTGGACGACTGGGGGGAGAGAAGAGGAAGGGCAGGGGAGCAAAGAGGGTGGAGGAGGAAGAGGAAGCAGACAAGGACAAGGAGGGAATTTGGAGGATGAAGGAGGGAGGGGGGCAGAGTTGGCAGATGAGAAAGGGAAGTAGGCATGGAAAGTATCAAAGAGAGAAAGTGCCAGAAAATTAACAAGAAAACTCCAACAAATGACATTCAGCAACTGAAGCACATAATGATGTGAAAGCTAAATTATTAAAGTGTTTTACAGTCCACAGCTGCCAATCTTCATACAGCATAATGACAAACTAAGAGCTGAAATGTTAATGAAGCCTCAGGGCCAGACCCTTGGATCTGTCAGTAAAACTTTGTCTCTTCAACATCCTTTCTCTCAAACATGGACCTCCTCGACTTACTAAAAAGCGTGGAGTAAAGATGGAGATGCCTTCCTCTTTTCATTTCATGTGTAGATGTTAAGATTTTCTACTGGCTGCGGTGTTCTCTAGCTTGGTTTTATAGTGTTTAGGCATCAGCAGAACCGCCTCATGTGTGTTACCCGTATTTCCGTTTCGGTGTCTGTAGGCTGCTGTCTGTAGCTTTTATGACTACCATAGATAACAATCATGTGAAAGTTTCTCACAGTTGTTGGGCCTTGTTCTTTACTTTTACAATGCCGCTAAGATGGTTTTTCCCAGTACACGCAGCATTATTGGAAAATGGCTGGGGCTAAATTGTTTTACACCTCTGGGGCACAAAAGTGAAAATTGTTGCAAACAAAATGATGTTGAATATTATGATCAGCGTGCCTTAATGTCTTCCCTCAAAGCTGTAATCTGGTAATGCTGTCAGTGAGAAAATGACTTTATTCAGTATTTATAAATTAGTGGTATAATGATGATGATGAGAATTACTTCAAACAGAGCACGGACTGAGGCAACAGCTCAGTCTGATTCAGAACATTCACAACCTTTTTTTTTTTAATGTACTGTTTTTGTGTTTCTAATGATGGTATCTGCCTTATTTTGGTTAAGCTGCTGTGGTCTAGCTCACGTCAACATCTCTTCACCGCACTGCGTTTCTCATGACTCTCATCCCAACCTCCTTGGCAATAGTCACGTTCCCCTCTTGTTCTCATCCCTCTATCCATCTAAGCTTTCATCCACAGCCAGATGAGAGAGGAACCAGGCCTCTGACGTCGCTGTTACGCAACGGGCCGCACTGAAGGACAAGCAGGGAAACGAGCAGAAGTGACGAGCTGGATCCAACTAACTGCGCTTTAACTGTGCTTTAATAAAGAATGGCTTTTATACATATATTTAGCATCTAAGATGCTAAATGGTGAAAGTGGAGTGAAATGAAAACCTGGCATGCTGAATGTATCAAGGCTGGAATTAAAATGGAGGGGACCACATGATGTTACCTTGTCTGCCAATTTGGGCGTGTGACAATAATGGCGACAACGTAGGATCAAGTGAATTAGGTCCCAGTCACACAGGCCTAGAGACTAATCCACGGCCATCTGACAACCACTGATCGTGAGGGAAATGTGGATTCCCCACCCAAAAATACCTCCTTGTGATTGCTTTGGTCACTAGCACACTGCTGCAGTTTGAACGGAAGTGACAAACTTTGCCTTCAAAGTACCTCTTGAAAGATGTTGACTGCGGTGGTGAAGCACAGCATTTACTCTGAAAAACTGCACCTCACTGTGGCAGTCTGTAACCATAAGGTGTTGGGACATGGGACAAAAATGGCAAAAACAGCATCTTAAGCTAAACTTTACTTTTTAAATTTTTTTATTATGTTATAGCCTATTTCTGGGGCAACACGGTGGCGTGGTAGTTAGCACTACTGCCTCACAGTGAGAATGGCATCTAGGAGGTCTGGGTTTGATTCCACCTCGGCCCGGGCCTCTCTGTGCCGAGTTTGCATGTTCTCCCCGTGTCTGGGTTTCCTCTGGGTACTCCAGTTTCCTCCCACAGTCCAAAGACATGCAGTTACTGGGGTTAGCTTAACTGGCTACTCTAAGCTGCCCATAGGTGTGAGTATGAGTGTAAATGATTGTCTCTCTCTCTGTGTCGTAACAGGCTGGTGACCTGTACAGGGTGTACCCTGCCTCTCGCCCTGTGTCTGCTGGGATAGGCTCCAGCCCCCCGGCGACCCTGACCAGGATAAGTGGAAGAGACTGGATGGATGGATGGATGGATGGATTGCTTATTTCTCAGAAAGCACACATTTAATGTGAGCAAACTGTCACCCACACTTAGAGTCGATCCCCTCAATGCAATTAGTGGTTACAGCAGAGGAAAGGATGTAAAAGGAGCCTTCAGAAATAATCTCGGTGCACTTCATGTTACAAATACTTTATGCTCTCGTGAATGGGTTATTAAATGAATTTTATTCAACACTAGTAATGGGGGATATTTACAGAATATTTCATACAGTTGGTCTAAATGACTATGACTATATGTTCGCTTGGAGTGGTTCAAGATGAAGCATACAACCAATTACTTACACTGTAGCTATATGGCTCTGGTGGTTTCCTAGTTTAGACTTTAACTTGGAGTGTGTTCGTTTTAACTGGTGTGCTTAATAGACTAGCAGCTGAAGGTATTATTTTCACATACACCCTAGGATAGCAGTTTAATATTAGAATTGAAAGTGAGTGCGGTTTATTTTACCGTGGAGCTGGGAGTGTTGGTACCATATCCAGAAGAAGGCAAAGACGCTAAAGACCATCGTCGTCCATCCGCTCTGCAGAAACACAAACACAAATGGCACTTCATTTAAACCCACTGCATGCAATGCATATCATATAAACTTTGCAGATTTTCATTAATGCTTTGAAAAAAATGAAGATGTCGAAAGTGCCGAAAGATAACCTCATTTCATGTACTACATGGACCGATTCCAATTCCGCTGCACAAAATATTCATGCAGTACACAGTATGTCCCAGTCGGGGACATCGTGACCGTGTGTACCTCAGAGTCACAGCGACAGGCAGGCGGACGGATTTGATAAATGAGGACAAGGATTTACAGGAGCACCCCAGAGCTTTGCCTTCAAACATCATGTCGGGCAGCGAAGAGGCAGAAGTAAATAGTCTGATTCTGCTCCTCTACGTACGTCTAAGTGTGGAGCCTGGTTCTTGTTAATACATGCATACTTTTACCCAATCATTCTTTCATAAGCACAACTGCAATCACTCTGACTTGTTTTAAACACACTTTTAGTGCTTTAGAATGCATTCCAATATATATTTTTTCTGATAAAATTATGAATGAACTCACAGTTCCTTTGTGTTTAGGAAGTTTGCAACAATGCTCAGTGCAATAATAGCGATGCACAAAGTACACAACACAGTGGATGAAATGGAGGGTTTGCATGATCCAGTGTAAAATAAATAAGTATTATTTTTAACTATGAATAATGTAAAGCTGCTTAAGTAGGGTCTAAGAAGAAAAATATGCAGCTGGAAATGAGCATAATGGTTTCCCTATAATAAAAGGTAAAAGAGCCGGATTGTCTATGGTATGAGCTCTTGCTCTTTAAAGTTGTGGACAGGAAATGAAGCAAAGCCTGAGTCTGGAGCCTATCCCAGCTGGCATAGGGTGAGAGGCAGGGTACACCCTGGACAGGTTGCCAGCCTGTCACAGGGCCAACATAGAACGACTGTGGGGGGAAACCAGAGTACCCAGAGAAAGCCCACGCAAACACGGGGCAGAACACAAACTCCACACAGACACAGATCCATCTTTCTGTGAGGCAATCAAATTGAGCAGCACGGTGGTGCATTTGATTTTCACATCCTTTTCACACAACCCAGATGAGCGAGCTATATTTGAAGATAAGTTTTCAAAATTTGCAAAAAGACGTCATTACTGCCAAAAACACATAGTATAAAACTACAGATCGCAGTGAACACGATCCAACTGAACTTTTTTCTGTATAACGATGCATTACGTGGCTAAAAGCATGTGGACGCATAGGATTCCTGAATGTGACTTGCTAAAAAAAAGGTCTTCTTCTCTAAACTGTTGTGAGGCACACTAGCACCTTAAGATGTCTATTTACTGGAAGTACAATCTTAGCCTGATCACAAAAAGAACCAAAGAACCCATGTCCACATACTGTGTTTTCACACAGTGAATTTCATGAATGCGTGCAGCAAGTTTTGAACACACTAAACAACTTTTAAAACCTTCTTACAAAAAGCTTAAATGTAAAATCTCTCCATATGAACAGATGTAGATGTGCGGCACAGGCAGCAAGCGTGACTAAACACAGAGGAGCTGTGAATGTAATGGGTTGACCCCGTCATACATGAGTCACCCTGTTACGCTGAGAGAACCTGCGAGTGCAGCGAGAGGCTCTCCACAACGTGTGAGACCTCTCACCACAGCAAATGCACACCTCTCCCTCTGCTGATGCTTACACCTGCTTGTTGTGTCTCCTCCCTCTGCCCTTTGTCTCACACTGACTTGAATCTTATCTGTCTCCGTCTCACTTTCTATCCCTCTCACACCTCTTGCGCAAACACAGCCGAGAGTAAACACGTGCAATCGCAGTCAATACAGTCTGTAGTGCCAGAAAGCAGTCACCTTCTGGAGGAGGCAAAGGAGAAGTGCGCTGGGTTGCTGGGGGAGAAGTTTCGCGGACTGTCCAGTGGGCTGCTTCCTGGTAGAACAACAAGACATGGACTGAGGATGAGACACAAAAAGAACACCACAAGTGCAGGACAAGGTCATAGTCGTAATATGTCACGCCACTGTGCCTTTTATCCTGTGACCAAGTCACAACAGGAAAATCAGAGGCATGCTGTGAGGTGTAGCACCAGAGCGGTCTCCCACTGATCCTTCAGTTCAATATCACAGCATGACTATTCATAATAAATAGGTAAGGCTTTTGGGAGCAAACTTGTGTGAAATTAAATGTGAATTTCATTTTTTTTTAACCTAAGGACCTATCATTGATCTGTATTGAAGATCAACGGGGAACTTCTCACAGATGGTAAAACACTGACATTACAGGAAATATGCTTTTTTTGTGTTCTTGCTAAAACTAAAATAACAAGGTTGATCCCACCATGTACGGATTTAACAAACATGGTTTAGAGATTTAATTACAGCACTTTAAAGGTGCTGGTAAGAGAAGTTTGTTACCTTTTAGAGGCTCATCATTTCCCCTACAGACTCTGTGGCATCATACTTTGGTTTGTAAAGTCTAGTTTTGAAGCCTTAACATTTGATTTTTTTTTTGCCTTCATCATGTTTTTTTTTCTTTTCAGAGGAATTAGTGGAGTGGAGCACTAAAATTATGAGTTAATGCTAGCAAGCTATGTTAGCAGGCTGCATAAACAAATTGTATGGGTGCTGCACACAGACACAGGTACAAACATTTCTTGTATTAGGCATTAATCATTCTTATTTCTGCTGTAAAGTTGGGCATGTTAACACAGGAGTCTCTAAGATCACTCACTTTTGAAGCTGACCTCAAGTGACCTCTACAGCAAACTAATTTACCACTGAGACATGAGCGAGGTATCAATCAAAGGTACCGAAGAGTTCCAAAAATGTGAAAATATCTGCATCAGCTAAAAATCAAGCTCACAGCTAAAGGCTTTATGGCTTGCTGTACATACCAAGGTGTCCGGGGAGGGGCAGAGGGGAGTGTGGGCGAGGGAGTGTGGGAGACGTAGTCGTCAGGATCAGACTTTTCCTGTTGCTTGTACGACAACTGTAGAGGAAAAATGATGAACACATGTTACCACAATAGAGTTGTGACTGAGTTCCGCTTTCTGTGCATAAACATATGCATGTACAGCTGCAAGTGTGGATGGAAGAGAGGCGGACACGTGAAAATGCGCGGCTCGCTGCAGGGCCACAACGGTGATAAAGAGAATTCAGTTTCCTCAGTCGTTCATGTCTGTCTGCCTTCCCCTCAGCCGAGATAAGAAAGGAGGAGAGAGAGGCTGGAGCGAGTGAGGGATTGTCAAAGTTGGAGGAGAGAGAGAGAGAGAGAGAGAGAGAGAGAGAGAGACAGAGAGAGAGAGAGAGAGGACTTAACAGGGAGAAAAAGCAATGACTCCACAAAGGTCACTCCTTTTTTGTAGTCAATAATTGACATTTAAACACACATTTCAAACGTCACTGATAAAATTACGCAAGATAATGGAGAGCGAGCTGCTTACACTGGCATGCAATTATAACTATAATGAGATGCAAAAATGCTAATGTCTTTGTGCATGCTACAGCTTCCTTTTGTGGGGTGCTGCAGCGTCTGTGGTGGATGATAGATGCCACACTGGTGGTGGTAGACAGAATGGTGACATGTGGGAGTGGGAGCAAGCAGAGAACAGAATTGGGGCAAATATGCCACACACCCTCACAAGAGTAAATCCCATACCCGCCCTTGCTAATGCTTCCCTGAATGTTCTCCAGATCCATATAGTTAATTAACTGTTTCAGCTATTTTTCTGTTGATGGGAAAAAACACGATTTACAGGCAGTTTATGGATGTTTTGATATCAACTTTATGTTAGATGTAAGAGTGAAGTAAACATTCTTATGGCATTATATACGCATCATCTGAAGATAAGGAAGTACATATTTTTAATCTTTAACCCACATTTTTGTCCCATAAAATTAAACCCTTAATTTCACTCTCTGCTTGGACAGCTGAACACACTGTAGATTTATCAACATGTTTTTTCTTAAAGTTTCAAATGTCACAATATGTACTGTATTGCTTCTCCGCAACAAAATTAAGTGCCTCAATCAGATGCAGCAATTGAGATCATTATATACTCTAAATAAAATACACCTATACCTGGACCCTTAGCTCATCTATAGCTTTAAATAAAATTGTGAGTAGTATTTAAATACTAAGTAAATACTAAGCACATGTAATCTACCTCCCTCATTTTTAGGTTCATCCTTTGCAGACCTATCGCCCACCCCTCTGCCTCTGGAGGTTGATAAGAATGGGACACAAAACATGCTAGCAGTCATGCTGTTTGTTAGAAGCAATTAATTTCTCCAAGGCCTTCATTCCATTCAGGGTAAGCTTTTGTGCTCTAAATCCTACTATTCTGAGCTTCTCTTGTGCCACGTAGGAGGGTATGAGAGAGTGGAGGATCGGAAAAGAGAGGGAGAGCCCGAGACAGAAGCTTTGGATGACAGATTATCTTGGGCCAGTTAAGCATGTAATTGCTCAAATGAGTTAAAATCCCTTCAAATATCTGTCTCTGCACCTCATCACACCACTTCATACACTCAAATATTTGACAATTCACAAAGATAAACCTAAAAGGAGTCTTCAAAAGCCAGTTGCCAAGATATTTTTCAGCTAAAGGAATATTATTCGATAGATGTGTTGGGAATAGAAAAAAGACTGTCATGCAGTCTTTCAAATGTTGACTGACTTTCCACAAACTTTATTTCTCTGGGCTAACCAGGGCAAAACAGTGAAAGACCTTCTATCACCTTATACAGCAATGTCAAGATTGGAATGGAGCTTTGCCATCAATGATACTATGGCATCTCTGAACAATAATATTAAAGATCAAGTGGCAGACTGGATGTGTCTTACATGAAAAGACGGAGGGATTGTTATACAGAGTAGCACACATTTAGATCTGGAGAATGTGGTGCTTCTTCTTGCCAAGCCATTTTCACATGGCTTCTGAAGCTCCCTCTAGGGCATGGATGTGAACTGGACTGTTCTCTTTCTTTTCTCTTTTAATTTAATCATTAGTCTAAAGGCAGCTTGACAAAAAAAAATTCTTCATCATTTCACATTATACACATTAAAATGGTATTATCTACAGGATTTAAATGCAATTTGACAGTATTGACTTGCAATTACTTGTTATTTTGGTATAAAAAAATAAATGCGTATCTGATTATTACATCAAGTATTCAATTTTATACGATATATTTTGGGTAAAACAAAGACTGTTTTTGTGTGCATAATGGAAAAATAAATGTAATGAGCATGATGGGCTAAGGAAAGATGGAGACTTTTGCCAGGTGTATTTGGCCCTTGCCAAATGCCACCCTCAGAGCAGAGAGGGTGTCCTGCATTGCTTCCCCGAATGAATGCTAATGAGGGCGTGTGTGTATGTCTGAATGTTATTCACACCACATCAAACTGGGCCTGCAAAGAGGTGCAAAACTGGAGCTGGCAGCCTCCCAAACCAAAACAACCTGGAAGAATGTCAGACATTACATGTGCCTAGGATATAGTACATGCATGGATTATTGTAGAGAAAGACATTATAAAGCCTATATTAACAGAGGCTCAGCTGTCATAAAAAAGGTGGCGCTGTCTCCCGGAACACTGTTAATGTTCATTGAAAGGCTAGTCTATACTCTGCAAAGCTAAATATCACCACAAATACTAAAGGAAAGTATGAAAAAAATGTAGTCCAAATAAAAAAGTCTTAATTAGCATTTCCACAAGAGAATTAAAACCCAGTCAAATGTGTCACGTTTTTTGATATGCATTCAACATTAAGAGTTTCAATAAAACTTTTACCATGCACAATGCAGAAGAATCAAAGTTAGATTGTGAAACCAATTACAATCATTCAGGATGGTCTAGTTTGCTAAGGTGAGACACCCTCTGGATTGGCTTTCACATTTGCTGAGAGCTGATGGGCAGACAAGGTCACTGGATGTACAAGCTCTCATTTAAAACATAGACATGAGAGCAGAACTGGGGTTAGTTGGGTCTATCAGAGCTGTCAATCAATTAATGACAATTATTGAGCAAGGACGCCTGTGGGAGGTGGGAGAGGGAATGAGTATGACCATGGGGGAACAGCACGGGAAAAGGGACGAATTATGGAGATTGGAAAATAATGACCGAAACTGAATGATATTACCAGCCCACACATGCAGATCACTTACTTCTCCAACAAGTGGAAAGTGTATCAACTGAGCACCATGGCAAAGATTTGGACCTTCTTTTAGTAATCAAACTGCCAGAGAAGAAGATATTCAATTACATTTTAGAATTCCTAAAAGAATCTGTAATTTTATGAGCTTACAGTAACTTAATTATGTGAGGTGTCAAAAAGATTTGCATTATTTCATTTGAAAAAAAACAAAGTGGACTAGGAATATGACTGTTTTCACTGCACATATAGGAAATAAACAAACCAGTGTACAAAATCAGAGATAAACTTACACGTCCCACACTAGGAAGGTGCTGGTGCCGCTGTTGTGCTCATACAAATGAGTACAGGACAGAGTCATGCTCAGTCTAAACTGAGAGAGGAAAAAGGAGGGAGGGGAAAGCATTTTGTAATTCTCCAGCTGGCAGGCTTTAATTTTCCACCATTCTAATTAAAATGCAAATTAAATTTATAATTAGCAACCACAGTATCCGAGAAACCACCTTGTGTGCAGCCCAAACATATGGGGCAACCAGCGGTGGGCAGCACTATCTCTAGGAGACAACAGAGGTGGGTGGCAGGACCAGGGAGTATTTGTTGAGGACGAAACTACTGATCACGGGCTCGGCTGATGACACAAGAGTGGCGCAGTGCTGTAACCTGCTCCTTTCAGCTGGGAGGCCTCTAAGCTCTTCAAGTACAGTGAGGCAGGGGAGCACAACCCAGTTTACTCTGCTGTCACTGCCCATGTCACAGGTCATTGAATGTGTCACCTCAACTAGGCACAAGTGCAATGACCAGCACTGCTGGGATCAGCTCCTCTGGATCGAAAGGTGTCTGACCAAAATTAATCTTTGCTGACTCTCAGATAATTAATTTTTCAGTGATGGCAACTCTTAGTAAACACAACACCCCGACATTTTTTTTTTTTTACACAGAATTGCTCAGCCACTGTAACTTTACTTAGTGCAGCGGTTCTTCTAGAAATATGGTACAAAAATCATCTCAGTCTTACTATTTGTTATTACAGTTTGAGATAGTTTTAAAAAATATATAACATACATTACAAGACAGAAATGAGTAAACTACATGTAGAAATGTAAAACCCCTTTTTTGCCAGATTTCTTTGATCTTGTCAGGAACAAAGAAGTTTCTTAGCAATTATCAGGAGCAGAAAGTACAATGGGGACAAAAGTGTAAAAAATGCAGCTGACTGTCTTTTGTCATCCTAGTTAAGTTAAGGCCAGGTCACTGTGGGTCAAAGTAATGCTTTCTAAGAGGTGCCTTGCTTTTTTCCTGACACAGCTGAAACAGTACCATCAATCATCCATCAGTTGTCACAGCCTGAAGCTAAGGTCAAAAGAAATCCATGTCAACACAAAAGGCCATATCTTACCATGCACTTTTGCTCAGCTGGACAGTCTGCTGGTGACACTATGTCAAGAGACTGCAATCCTACTCTATAGTCCTTCTCTGTGACTGACTTAGTCAATGAGAAGGTCTCATATGACCTCTTCAACACCCCTATCCCTTTTGTCACCTGAGTTGGACCACCAACTTCCATTACGCAGTTAAGTGTCTTGACTGCAAGACAGATTTATCTAGGAAGCTGTCAGCTGAGTTAACTCGCAAAGCTTTGGGTAGACAATTGGACTTGGCCCTGTGTCACGAATGACACTGTTCTCTCTTACACGCTGCTCTGTAAATGACACTTTTTGCTGTGCAGAGTCAAGCATTAGCACAATGTCATCTGTAATCTCGTGCTATAGGAGCCATTAAAAGATGCAATACTGATAACCATGTGTATCCATGAGGTCCTTGTTTTAAAGGCACCAAAACAACCTAGTGCAGATTCTTCTGGTGAATTTTTAGGCTTCTATAAATTAGACTTTCCTAGTGGGATGCAAAATCTGGACCAAAAATGTGCTAAGTTGATAGTCAGAGCCCTGGATACACGTTTTAATTCACCACATTGTGAGGACATGACATACCTTCATGTGTCTGACTGGGCTGACACGACTGACACAAAGGAAACTTTTCTGTGAAAATATCCTAACTGCAGTGGTAGACAAAAAAGTCAAAATGATATATGGCTTAACCAAATTGACAGTCACTGTTGGACAAAACATAGTTTCTAAATATATTCCTCCATTGTTTTCTCTTCTTTAAGAAATGTTCTTGCTAGCTGTTTAGTTGTGCCACCTGTTGTCTTGTTAATCATGCTGTGAAGATACTCATAAATCATAACATTCTTCAATTAATCAAACTGTCAGCCTCTAGGTGAGGGGTCATGCATGGAAGAGACAGAGGTCATCGGTGCGGTGTGAAAGGGTCATGGTTGTGTGGCATCTCTTATTCTTGGGAAGTGTCAGTAGAGGAGCCAGCGGAACAAAAGAGAAATCAAAGTCCAAGGGACACGAGAAAAGGGAGTGGGGGGAGCGGCAGGGGAACCCAACCACGTCCAGAGAAAAGAACCAGGGAGCAAAACATAAAGCCAGTCAAATTGACCTGTCATTACATCAAGAGAGCCGTGCCAAGCCGCTACATTATCACGCTCGCCATACCCTTTTAGATGACAGAGTTCCTGCAACTTACCAGGTTCCTCCAGCACTCTATTTGCATAATTAACAAGTCATTCATGTGTCATTCATGTGACTTCTATTCATTTGTAAGCGACTTCAGATTAAATAGCATGCTCTGCATCTGGTAATTTCAACTGAGTGTCACGATTATTACCTTAAAAACATAAATTAGTCTATATTAGTCAAACAGCTCTATCACCGGTGTGTATTTCCATTTCAGGATAAAGGATTAAAACACATGCAAACAACTGCCCATAACCTTGTATTCTTTGGCTATATACATTTCCATTTCTGGGAGGTGTATCTTTGGAAATGCCTTTATACAGACATGGGAATGCAGGATGAAATATGGTGGTATTGTAGAAGTCAATGGCTTTCGAAATGCCCACTGGCAGAAGGGGCACTGTCACACATAGAAATTTATGGTTATGGAGACCAGAGTTAAGGAAGATTGTGTGGATGTGACCTCTCGCTGGTACACAATGGCGGACAAAGTACTCGGATCTATTTTTTAAACACCAATACGACACAGAAATAACCAAAAGATGTTGTATTCACACTGGTACTTAAAAGTTAGGAAAAGGTGCAAATTATAGAAGTACAATGTTTTTTTTAAAAAGAATTATTGGCTGATATGGCCGCTATTTTAACTGCTTTGTCTAACACAGGATGGATCTCACCTGACATTTTGCATAAAAAAAGCCTGGACATAACCTGTACCTACAGTTCTAAAATAAACGCAGCATAATAAAAAGTACAATATTTAGTTCCTTTCAGTAACTACTGCTGATCTCTTTCCTTGACTTATTTTTCCATTTTTTTGAAACACGTGTGTTAGATACAAATTCTGCATGATTTACAAGAGCTATTTTGCTTCAAGGATATCCCTATAATAAAGTCTTGCCATACATCGCACAGTCAGCTATAGTGCTTTACCTATTTCGCATTGCTGTAGGCCATTACGGAAAAAGCTCCAACAAGCCACATCAAGCATAGTACATGCAGGTTTGAGGTCTATAAATAAGCAAAGTGTTATACAACAGTTGCATTTATTTTTGTTTGAATTTCAAGTACAGCACTGCCTTTGGTCAGCAATAGTGCATTCATTTATACACAGTAAATGTGAATGATTATTTCCAAGCAAGAAAACAATTAGCAGAATAAACGTGCCCTCTTCCCGAATCTCTCGCTCATAAAGGTGAATGAAAAGCTAAATTTATTCTGACTGGAAATTATTCTTAACATTACTTTCTCACAATTGTCGCCATTTAATTTTAATAAAAGCATGCCATTTGCAGATACATGCCAATCTTTTCTTGTGGTACACATCTTAAAAGCACAGTACAAGTACTTTAACCTAACACCATTTAGCACATGAGGTCACTCATTGCTGATAATTACAACATCTGTAATTTCCTGTCTCGATGTGCTATACATCAAGCTTGAACTTTACAGAGCTTGACGTGTCAATCTGCTCTATGTATTTCCCTTTGCATTAGTGAATTTGAATGACATTTAAGTCTCAAAAATGTTGCTACCAGCCTGTTACTGCCCACTCATCCACCACCTTAGAATTTTCCCGTGATTTTAGTCATCGATTACTAAGTGGAAGCCTACTGCAAGTGTACTCGGGCATATTTAAAAAATCTTTAATGAGTTCATGTTACCACTTAAGTCAATCATTGCTCTCTTTTTATTTCTTTTTTATTTCTTTTTTTTTAATGGGAAGAATTCTGTCACAATTTGAGCAAGCCACAATCCCGGAATGCTTATGCTCTGATTTGTGATTTATGTAAAAATGCTTCTTTTTACCCTCAAAAATAACTCATTTAAATGTTTCAGATCAGCACTCCTTTGCAATTTGCAAGAGAAAAAAAAGTTATATAGTGCTCTATACATTCAAGCAATGCACAACATTTATGCACTATTGCCAATTGGGCTTTTTTAACCGTTTGATTAAATGCTTTAATCAATCACGATCCCAGCCTCTGTATTAATCACTTCATCAAGCAGTTGATGCATTAGGTTTTTAATGGACTCCATTTATTTTGATTTCTGCTCTCTTCATCTTATCGAAAGGGCACTCCCAATCTGGACAGATAAAAACGGGGGATGTTAGAATGGCTGCCTATAGTGGCAAGAGCTCTGAGAAGCCAGTCTCTTAACTTCATTACAATCACTCTGTTCAGGTTTAACCAATTTATTAGTGGCAATATGCGTCCTGAGCAATGGCTAGGTAAACCACATAGCTTAGCTTAGATAAACAGGCACCCATTCATTTGTCTCCTCACCTGACACCATGGTGATGTATGATCCTAATAAGATTAATATCCCCTGGATTTAT
>VUQJ01006311.1:1678-19099 GCA_015108635.1 Andinoacara biseriatus
CTTATATTAAACATAGCAATTCTTTCACAGACACTATCTCACCATATGTACAAGTAATTCTTAGGAGCCAAAACTTGAGGCTTTAGACTGCCACAAACACTGTTTCAGACTTTTTTTTTTCTTCTGCTTTTGCCTCTGTATGACCTCACACATCCCCAACGTGGTATTTTTCAAAGAAGCACCACCCCGTGCTTCTCAAATCTTTGAGGGATGGCCAACCAAAGGGCTTAAATGGATGGGAAAGATCGCTAATACCAGAGATGTATAGGAGAGAAACTTTCTTCCAACTTTTAAAAAATGTTTTAACAAAAAAATAAACCATTTTCTGGGGCAACATCAGCAAATTTTTTAAAGCATTTTTTATCTGTTTGGACTGGAGATTCTGTGCATGAAGTTTATGTCCTGTTAAGCCCTGAAATTCTAGTAACTTGAACTAAATTTTAAAATAATTGCCCAAATAAATGCTTCTTGATTCTAGAAGGGCTTTGGCTGAAACGGCTTGTTTCACAGAGAGGAGTGAAGTGAGGGGCTGCACCAAAGCCCGGTTTATGATAAACCAACACTGACTTATACAAAACTGATGTAGTAGACTTCAAGAAGGGAAACATGGAGCTGCAAATAAATAGGATACATCCCTCCTAAATTCAATAAACAGCCTCTGAGCTCCTCTGTGGACTCTGTCGGCCAGTTTCTCCTCCCACGCCTGTCACTGGCCCAGATCAGCCTCTGTTTCACAGCCTGTCAACAGTGACAAAATGTCTGACTGCCTCACACAGGGTCACGTGCAGGCTGAGCAGATGTGAACGGAAGAGGGAAGCTAACTGAAAATGAGCTCAGTTATCGAAAGCTTTCACGATCTGCACACGGTCTTCCTTTCAGTGCTGCTGACATCTGTCAGCTCGGTCTGACGGCTGCTGGGTAAAAGGGGGACAGGAGGGAGATTGAGACTAAGACTTGAACCAAGTACTGCAAGTTACGGGTCTTCTCAAGTCAAATGAATACATTAATATTAAAACACTTTCCAAGATCTGGATCCTTCACATCTTTTTTTGAAAGTGCAAAATCAAGTTTTGAGAGTCTCGTCGTTGGTTGCTTTGTCTTTGTTTACTTGCAGAGGCTTCTAGTTACAGCTCAGCTCTCTGTCAATTTGAGCTTTCTTATGCATCTTATGTGTATTAAATGATAAAAACAAAGGAAAGGTGTTAATCTACAAGACATGGAGAAAGTGCTGTATTTCCTTAAACAATGCACATCTTAATCTTGTCAAAAGTAAATAAGCCAGTATACTGAATCATGAGAAGACAAAGTCATTGAATTTGTACATTTTCATTTTGGTTCTTTTACAAAAAGAAATGTTTTTGCATTAAAAGTTGTATTTAAGTGCATGTAAATATCTATATCTATATAGGTCGATTTGGATTTAACATTAACCATGAATTTTCTATGTGACAGTTGCAAAAACTGCCTCATATGCTTGGCTTTAGAGAGTAAACCTCACTTTATTGGTTCCTGCACAGCTTCACCTTACAACACACACAGCAACACTTCCTGTGGGTGGAGCGGACGGAGTTCTCTGCCAGTGCATCTGCAGTTCATTTGAGGTTTGGTTTGACTTGCAGCCATGGAGGAGCTGCACTGTGGTGAAAGCTGCACTTAGACAGGAAAACACTCTGAGCTGCAGAGATGAGGAAGATGAGACGGCACCGATGCTGTAACTCGATTGGCGAGTTTGAATTTTCAAAATCAGCTCCCTTCCTCTTATTGTGTAGCTTTAGTTTTGAGCGGCAGGTGCCAATAATGTGTCACAACTATCCGGTGCCCCATGCAAATAAGTCACGGTATTCTGCTGTCACATTCAATTTCTGCTTCACTTTATTGACAATGTTTGGAGCAGTCATCCTTAGCTCACACACATGCACCAGTAAAATACTCAGTCCAACATGCTGTAGTAATCTTTAATCTGGCAGATATTCAAACAAGTGGGAGTTCACTTAAAATAGGACAGACATTCATCAACAGTTTATAGTCCAGTTTTGTCAGCTGGTTAAGTAAGACCTCTCAGAGGGGGTATTTTTCTGCCTTAAAACAGGTCTTTAGGGGGTGACTACAGATAGAAGCATGAATGGATCTGTATCACATTGCTAGAAGTGTATACATTTCCTGTTTGTTTGGGTTTTTTTGTTTGTTTTTTTGCCATTTAATAAATGTGTTTTTATGGTTCATTAAATTAAACTTTACTTATAAAAATTGGTGTAAAAAAAATATTATGATTACAATCCTGGTGATTTTCTCCAGGGGGAAGAGAGAATCTTTAGAATGAGAAAGATAATGGGTAATGGGTTTCCTTTTGCTTCCTTTTGCTGCATCATCTTTACAGCAAACAAGAAGTATGATGACAGAAAACTGTTTACCCAGCAAAATAATGATGCAATTTTTATGTAAACATTTTATAAGGCATTATGATACATGCTGCAATTAAATCCATGCAGAACAAGTGTGTTATTAAAGTGATTTATGTGAAATCATGTGTCCCCAGAGCCTTTGCCTTTTGCATGCAAAATAAGAATGGGTGTCAGTTATCTATAGAGCAAATCTGGATAATTCCCATTCACTTTCACTTTTTTGTTGTTGTTGTTGTTGTTGTTACTGCAATCAGTTAAAACATTTATCAATATTAGTAGCAATTGTGAAGTATTACATTATATTTACATTTATATCATTTGCAATATATGTTAATAATACAGTTATATCGTGATTATTTTTATTACATTGTTAGTTTCAGTATAGTATTTTACGTTATGCCCTCCAGAATGTTCCAGATTATGAAGCAAAAGTATTCCTATCATATCTATATATAGTTTAATTTGAAATATTTTTGTCTATACCGCTGTTTCGGCTGACAGACATTTGATACCAGTAAACAAAATAGTCGTGACTCCATCTAAGCCAATCCCAACACAGTTAAAATCCACCGATAGCCAATGATATTGTAGAATAGTTTGAAATGAACCCTGGACTAGCCAATCGAAAGCCTTCGCGCCTTCCGAGTTACTGGTGGGTTTTGCCCGAAGAGGGAGGGAGGACGAGCTCTATGTCAAACGTTAGCAAAGTTCGTTTTAAAAATATAAAGCTTCTTTTATTAATTCCTTGTCGTGATCTGGATATTTTATCTCTTATCTACTGGAATCATTCGCGCAATATTAAGGTAAGTGCAGCTTCCCGTTGGATGTGTTTGAGATGCAAGAAGGAACTATCTTTACGCTTCTCTTTGTTGGGAAACTGGGGCTTAGCCGAAGCTAACTCAAGCTGGCCGTATAACGGCGTCGTAGGCTTCCGTCTAATTTTTGGAATGCGAACTTGTTTTTGTTGAAGTTGAAAAGAAAAACACTAGGACAGATTATTTTTAGCGCGTAGTGGTAACCTTTTCTCATTGATAGGTCACAGTTTTATTAAAAAATTGTGGATTTTGGCAAGGGGAACGGCAATGGTAACTACCCACCTCTGTTCGGGCTACTCGCCAACATCCAGATTAACGAGAGGCACACGTACTTCGTTCAGAAATTAGACGGCGCCCGCTAGTGAAACATCGTCTTTAACAGACCGTAACGCTAAACGTTAGCTCAGTATTGTTTCCAGCTGCCTGTGAATCATTATTTAAAAGGTTTTGTTGAGTTCTCGTCAGTGAGTTTAGCTTTCCTAAACCTATTCCTGTGTGGCCAAGCATTGTTTCTATGGCGGGTGCTTTTGGTTTCTTCGCCAACAGTATTTGAATGCATGACGTTTTCCCTCCTTTCCTTCTTGTCGCTTGTAGCTGCATCAGCGCTATCTCCGAGCTAACTATGCTAGCGTATTTCGTTAAAGGAACAGGTCCTGCACACCGGCATTGACCGAGAGCGGCGCCGGTTACTCTGCAAGCCTGAGCGCAAAACTGCAATTAAAGCGGTCGGTATGAGCGCCAATTTGACGAGTGCTTCCAGTTATTTGCGTGCATGTCATATCCCATATATATAAATATATAATAGAAACGCAGTGAAAAGGGAGGCATGTGTTTAAAAATAAGTGGGCTTTTTTTTGGCATTTGGAACCACCTTAGTTTACATCTGTTAGACATTTTGATACGGTTTACATTAAATATTTTTATGTAAAGTATTTTACCAACATCTGATTGTGTGAACTGTAGTAAGTTGACTTTGATGGCGCCTTGACAGTGGGTGTAAGGTTTGTGCTGCTGTGCGTTATCTGCCTCGTTTCTTAGAGCAAGTCTGATTGTCCTACTCCTGGGACGTTTGAATAATACATCATTTTCCGGTTTGCCCACTAAGATATCTTTTCTAACCTTTGGTGGGACAACTTTTACTCATGCGTTGTATTTCAAATGGTCTCCGTACCAGGTGGGGCAGTTTTAAGCTCAAATCGGTGGGGCGGAGAGGGTCTCTGTCTGACTTCTATTTTAAACTCCACCCACGTTACATTCATATCCTTTCATCAGCCCAGAGGGTGATCTGATGGGGGAACTCTTTTCAGTCAGGAGTCACCACATCCCATATGGAAGCCAGGACAGCAGCCTTGGGACATACTTTGGGTGTGTCGTGTTGTGAGATGGGTTTTCACGCACATGCTGTGGATTTTTGTGTTTTTACAAGATTGGATCAGTTAGCAGTGGGTGTAGTCTTTGTAAATCAACGAAGTTGCTGTGTGATTATAAAGGCAAACGGGAGACTGATGAGATGCACGCGAGGCTTGTCAGTGTTTTATCAACCTTGTTATTGTCAAATTGAACAAAAAGTGGTTCTTTGATGGGTGCATGATGGTTAGTTTCTGCCATTTATGGGTAGAAAGTGCAACTTGGAAAAGAATGAATATAGTTTCAAATTTTCCATTTTTAATTTTGATTTACGTTCAGTTTGACTTTTTGATTCCCAGGTGGGTGTGCTTGTTTCAGTTTAGTTTTTAATATTTAAAAATGTTCAATTTTAATTTCATCTTTGTTAGTTTCACTTTTAGTTTTAGATGTTGTTGATGTAGGTGGTATTTGTCAGAGTGTAAGATCTAGGACAAGCAGAAGAATACAGAAATATACCATTACAACTTTCATATAGGCATCTCAGTAAACCTATGTTTAAAAAAAGCCTCATTCATACAGAAAACGTCTTTAGCTTTGGGTAATTTTAGTTCACTTTTTTCTAAAGTACATTTTTTATTGAGTTCAGTAAAATGTTTCTTCAAATCTAGTTCCAGTTAATTTTAGTTAACTATAATAATGTTGATCTAAATGACTGGTTTGAACCTCACAGCACTTCCTACATGATACCTGCTGGAGCATGGCTCTGTGAGCACCTCTGGAATTTTAATTAGCATCACTGCTGACAGGAGGCTGTCATTGGGGTATGTGGCTTCAAATTGTTATCAGCACAGGACTGACTGTAGAGCCAGACACCAAAGCTTGTCTTGAATGCGGTTAAGTCAGACATTCCTTCCATGTGGTTGGTAAAGTGCTAATTTATCATTGTCTTTTCCCATGTTTTCTTGAGGTGCCAACTCCTTGGTCAAATCAAGCAGTTAAATTAGTTACTATAGATTGGTTGGTTGACCTCTGTGAAGAAGACAGAAAGGTCCCTACATGGTTAAACGTGATAATTGTCAGCTGAAAATTGTAAAAATTTCAAATGCTGCTTTATGGAGGATGCCGACTCTGAGAACTCAGTTATAAAAGTGACCACCTCACATTGGGTTCATGCTTGCTGATAAACTACAGTTTAGCTTCCTGTCATTTGTGCAGTTGCAGCTACTGCAGACAGATTCCCACTAACTAACCTGTAAAAATATTTCAGTACTTGACTATTAGTAGGTAAATGTAAGTTCAAAAGTAATAAATTCACTTATGAATACAGAGACAGTTGGTGGTGTAAAATTCCTTTCCTGGTTGGCTGTGACTTGAATGGAGTGAGTCACTGGGACACATCACTCGGGGTAAACCTAGCAGGGACACACTTGTCAGCAGTTCTGCAGTAGTGTGCTGGTTTTCTACACACTGAGCCTCCCGGGTCACTAATGTTCCATAATGCTGACCTCGCCTGGCCCTCCTCTTTGTGTCCAGCGGTGAGCACCACTATAGGATTTTGCCATTCCATAGTGTAGTTAATTCAGATTGTCAGTTGTGACATTGTAAACTGTGAATATTTATAACTTGGTTGCGTGGATAAACAGAGACACCATTTAAACAAAGATATAAATAGAAAAGACAAATAGTGGTTTATCATTGTCATTTAAATTTACAGTAAGGGGCATCACTTATCATCCCTTTTATAGGGTAGCATTGCATTATGTAGCCAGAAACAAGCTTGGCATTTGGTTGCTAAAAGTGGCATTTAACCTTTTTATATGAGGATGACCTCAGAAAGTTGCACCACCCCCGTTCTGCCAAAAAAGAAATGAGAAGTGAAGACTGAGTGGACTTTTTTTGTATAGCTGTGTAGTTGAGGGTTTCCTCCTGGGGTTTCAGTCTTGACCATAGCTTTGTTATGATGTCCTCGGGTTAGATATATTTTCTCTTAATTCTTTGAAGCATAAATGCTTGGCGAGGGGTGCCACAGCAGCGCAGTTAGCTCTGATAATGTAGTTTTAGCTCAAGACCCTCTCACAGCTTAAAGCACGTTTGGTTTATTACTTTCTCACTTCTATTTCATTGTGCACTTACATTATAAAGTGCATTACATGTAGTACTTTTTCCCCTCCACCATCAGTCAGTGTTATCATTAGTCTCACCTTTCCTTGATTTTGGTCATGACAAACAAAGGACCTTTTCTTGACAATTTCAGTGTTAGTCCAGCTGTCAACTGAGAGTGCTTTGGGCACAGTTGACAAAATGCTTTATGTTAGGCTTGTGTACCTGCTGAGGACTTTGAGCTCTTTCACTGCTGTGATTTATGGGATTTGAACAGAAAATGAACATAGAGGGAGCAAAAATGCTGCATGCAGACACCACCCCTTACCGTGTGATTGACAAGTCGGTAGCCTTTAAGGGTGCTGTCTGATGTCTTAGTTGGATCTAACCCTTGGTTGTCATGCCTGACTTCAAAATACCAACGTTGTTATGCAAAAATGCTCAGCTTCACTAACATGATGTCACTGTAGCTCCGTCTTTCTGTGTTTGCAAAGCACATTTTGTGAGATTATTCAGGTTTGTGATTTTTTGATACTTTGGTACAGCGTCAGAACAACTTAATAAGATGACTGATCATTAAATAATGACGGTCACTCTACAGATTTATTGTCCAGCAGTAGTTGCGCTGTATCAAAAGACAAAGTAACTGCCAAAGCTTTCCAAGTAACGATGAAACCACTGAGATTTTGAGACGCTGCTATCATCATTCAAGCAGACTGCTGAAGTGTAAATGCATGCTGTGCTTCAAGTGGTACATAAGGAGACAGAAAGGGCTGCAACCAGAGACAATGCCATCATTGTTTCAAAGACTAAGCATTTATTAAGCACTTGAGAGCTCATGTAGAGTAGAAAGACCTATATATAAGACCCAGTCCAAATTTGCCAAATGGTTCATCCTAACTGTATTAAGTGTGGCAAGTTACCTCTGCACTGCGCTGACTCTATTTGTGGAAATACCCCTTCTTAAATATGATGTCAAATGTCCTAAATATTGCTGCTTCTTGTTTAATTTTGATTTTTTTAATTATACAGAGGTGTTCTGCTTTTCTTTACATCTCATGTCAGTCTAGTCAAGTCTCTTTGCTCCCCTCTGTCTCGTGTCCTCTCTGTTTCACTTTCAGCCGCTTTCTCCTCTCCTTGTTGTACTTTCTTCTGTACTCAATCTTGCTCTGTTGTGTTTCACTCCTTCTCAGGTAAATGAAGATGCCTACTGTGAAGTACCAGAAAGGGGACACAGTGATGGGGCGCTGGCCTGGCAGCAGCCTGTACTATCAGGTCACGGTGCTGGAATTTAATTCCAAAAGCCAGCTCTACACTGTCATCTACAAAGATGGCACAGAGCTGGAGCTCAAGGAGCAAGACATTAAGGTAGGACCAGAATCACAGTATCTTGGTAACTACAGCTGACACTCAGTTTCATTTAAAACATTTTTTAATGCAGTGCCGTGGTGTGAGTTGATGTTTTATTTTCTCCCAGTGTTTAAAGTCAGGTCTCCACATTAGCCACCGTAAGGGAATGTTAATCATTGATGTTACTGGGGACAAATATATTTATTAATTCTAAAGAGCTCACTGTAGTTTTAAGGTCTACAGCATTTCACTAAATATTAAGCTTTAGAACTGCATTGTCATGGGTATGTGGCAGGAATATATCCAAAGTAATGTAATACTCTTTGAAAATTTTGCTTTAGTTCTCAATCTTTTTAATTAAAAAATCTTGCAACTACATAGCAGACCTCTTTCATTTTTAAAAATTTATTTATTTATTTTTTCCCTCAGAGTGTAACTGGTTTCCAGACCCGCTCCCGTTCTCGCTCCCGCTCACCAAGCCGCCGTCGCAGCCGCTCACGCTCCCCGGCAAGGACAACACGCCGCTCATCCTCTCGTACAGCGGCAGCGGTTGCTGCTACAGCTATCACAGAGAGCGCACAATCTTCTCGCAGGGATAGTAAGCTCAAGGATACAGTGGAAGTGAGACTCAGCCCTGTGGTAAGTGCTGCAGCTGTCTTGATATTTTCTGATCATAGCATATTGGTGATTGTGGAAAAGCTGATGGACAGAAAGGTTAAAGGATGCTGGCAAAAAAAATGTCTACCAGGTAACTGTCATAATGAAGATATTGTACTGTACTATATGCAGAGATCCCTGTTCTTTAACACTTACCTGACTATATTAATTTCACAATCATTTCATTGTAATGATGGTACATGGTGTTTGCCAATGGGTTGTTTAACCAGACATGGCCTTGATGACTTCCCAGTAGCCTTGACACTCACTTTTGTAAGACTTCATTCCCATCAAATGGTGTAGTCAGTTAGAAATGTGTAGGAATAATGTGTGGACTTTGAAATGAAAAATGAGGAAGCAGTGAGCTAAGCACGCAAGTGCTTCATGAAAAGTTTACAATACTAAGAATGAAATGTGACTAAAGGACAATGGTCTCCACCCTCAGCACATGTAGTAGCAGCACATTTCTACAAAGTGTTGTAAACCTGGAAGAAGCAGTTACATGTTTGCTCTCTATCTCAGGCAGTAATATTACATCATGTTCAAGACAGTTAATGTTTTGCTCATGGTGGTTGTGTGATTAATGAAGTTCTGCTATTTCATCTCACCACATGGGTATATTTTGTCACTAGTGGTGATTTTAGTGGTGAGTGCTCCAACACAAAATACTTATCGTGTCACACCACAGGATTGTAATTCATCACATTTTTGGAGATAAAGAATCTCCTGTCCATATTAGGCATCTGCACATCTAGATGTTTAAATGTTGCTGACCTTTTTAGAAATACTATTCAATCAAAGATATAGGGCTGAAACTATTAATTTGATTAATCGTGATGAATTGATTATTGAAATAATCAACTAATTTAGTAATTGATTAATCGTTAACTGGCGTATACAGACTCAAAAAAAGGCCATTTGCTGAAAAAAATAACATATTCAGCGCAGTAATTCAGCCAAAACTGTACAAAATATATATACATTTTGCATTTAAGATAATATCACCTTTGTCTGTAAATATGTTTTACCCAAAACTCCTCAAGTGGCATTGTTTTAGCTGGTTCAAATTCACTGAAGAAATGCTACATTATTGCATTTTAGGCAATAAAATGTTAATTTGTTTATTTAAAAAAATTGAATTTTTTTGTTTATTTGCATCTTTTATTGTATTTCTAATATTGTATAAAAAGGGTTTAAGTGGTTCAATGAAATATGTCCAGAATGTGCCAATTTTTTTATCCGATAAATCGTCAGAATAATTGCTAGATTAATTGATTTCTAAAATAATTATTAGTTGCAACCCCACAAAGATATTATTCTTATTTAATTATTATACAAAATAAGTTACCAATTCAAAGCTGTTACGACGGCACCAGCCACTTCCAGGGGCTGCAGCCCTGACAGGTGGCTACACCTTCTGTCTTGCGCCCTCTAGGAATGGAAGTTGTAAATGATCAGAGGTGGAATGTAAACAGGACACAGCTGTGCTAAGCAGTGCTGTTCTGCAGTACTTTGATGTGTAACAAACAAAAAAAGAGTGGCTATATGTCAGCTTTGGAACTCTAATATAACTGAAGTTGGTGTGACCATATTCTGCACCAGGATGTGGACACTGGCATGGAAGAAACTGAGAGACATTGTGCGTGTTGTAGTTTGTTTTACATGGCACAAAGAGCTGCATATTTCAGTGACACTTAAAACGTGATTTGATTAGTACAGAACGTAATTAATGGTTTCATTTGGCTATGAAAATACACACAAAATATTTGTTTGGCTAATGTTTATCTTTGTACATTTAAAATGTGCTGTTTCAAGTGTTTTCTGAGGGTTGCCTGACTTTGAGACTCCTCGACCTGTCTTTTTTTGTTTTGTTGTTTTTTTTTTTCTTTCTCTTTTGTTTAAATGACACAATTTAGTTGCCAGGAACATCCCTAGTGTGGAACCAAAATAAAACAAAGAAATATCACATAGATAAGATGACAAGTCTCTGTGATATAGAACGTTGAAGTTGTCCCATTAACAAATAAAATGACCTTTTAAAATAAAATGGCCTATAGTTGTCTGGCATGATCCAGCCCATTGTCAAATGTCCTAAATCATCAGTACATTGTCCTTGTTGGAAAAGTGTGAGTCTGTCATTCTGGGTTTTGACCATAACACTCACATTCCCGCTGTCTATTCCTCACATATCTTTTTTTTTTTTTTCCCCTTTTGTCTCTCTGTCATCTCCATCAATCACCCTCCATTGTTTGATGAGCAGCAACAGACAAAGCCAGCAGAGAACAGTAGCAACAATAAGCATGAAAAGAAAGAGGAGAATAACACTGCTAGCAAAGTCATTGAGGTGAGTTTTGTCTTGTAATTTAAAAAAAAACAAACTTTATTTGGAAATTTTGATTAAAAAGGTTAAAATGTCTCCAAACGAATTTCTCACAGAGAAGCATTTATGTACATCGATTAAAGTTAAAAAAGAAAAGTGGGTTCAAAGGGATAACAAAAAGCAAACCAGCTGATATTCTAGGCACTACTGACTTTCTGAAAGTGAATGGGCTTTGAGGTAAGTTAGAGCTGATGGAATGTCATGATGCATGCACGCTGGGGCCCCATGCGTGTTTTCTAACTGAGAGGGGCTCCTCTCACAAGACTGTGCTTCATTTAACCAGTCACATGTTGTACTGACATGTGCTGCTGCTTTACTTTGCCGGCTTTAAAAAAGTTCTCTGTGAAGTAATCTGCTGCATATGAGTTAAGATACAAAACTTTAACCTCTGTGGTTAAAAGCTTCATATACAGTATTGCAGATTTCTTGCTGAGGAAATAATTATTGTTCTTTCACAGCAGCGAACAACAATAATCTTTTCCTCAGGTTAAGTTGAATAGGACATTTAATGTTCTAATTTAATTTCTGTATTGTGAGTGTAGGTAGTTGTGTAGGTTTACAGATGTCTTTTAAAAGTTGTGTTTCTGTTGTGGTAAATGTATCTATACCTATAGCTTTGTGTCTTGTATTGGTTTGCTCTCTTGTGGATGTAAACATGAACAATTGTTCAACAATTGTGTTTTTGCGTACATGTTCAAATTTTATTTTTGAGGCAATTTTGCCAATTCTTATGGGCCTTTAATTTATAATGCCGGGAATATTTGAATTTTGCCATTTCATTTTATTATGATTTTGTTTGTTTTTTTTACCTTTTTTTCTTTCATTTTTTGATAAAGATGGTAGATTGCAGTATCCTGCTGATGGTTATGCTTATTACCTGTAATCTAGATGTGAATTGTTGATTTGTATATAATTCTAAATAAACCTAAATCCTATTCCAGGAGTCTGAAGCTAAGGTGGAGGCAGAGTCTGAGAAAAACCAAGGCCCTTATAATCTACGCCGCAGGAAGGCAGATGGAGATGCCAAACCAGCTGAGGCCAAACCAGAACTGCTAGAAAAGGCTAAGGTGGCTGCAGTCATCCTCTCCACCCCACTCGACTTTGGGGGAAAGATAGGTAGGAGGAAATGCAGTTTCATATCAGTATTAAGCTGGGAAAGATGCCTAAAGCTAATTCTTTAAAAGCTGTGTCTGGTGCACACGTAAATAAAGTTAATCCCATTTTTGTTCATGTATTTTCTTTTTGTGTGTTTTATGTTAATATTTCCTCTGACACAATGTAAACAGAAGTTAAAATGTAGTATTTGTTTAGGGACATATTTAGGGTCATATTGGCTTCTACTTTTTGGTCTGCTCTTAATATCTTGCCCTACTGCATGAATTGGTACGTCCACATTCTGCCACTGCGCTGACAGTGGAAGTGGAGCCAGAATTTAGCATATTTTAGTTGCCATGTATCACCTGCTGTCATAAACGCAGCTTCTTGATTTACTAAAAGAATAAAACAGTCATGTTTATACAGAAAACAGCTCTTTGCTCTCTATTTGGCTGCTGTGCCACCGCCTCACCCCTTTTTTCCTGTCCCCAGGAGCGTACTTCTGGCTGCTCTTCTTGCCAGCCTGGGTTCTCTTTGTAATACTTCAAGTCAACCTGAAGGACCCCAGTCTGGTCAATGCCCCCCCTCCTGTGCCTCCACTTGACGCCTTCTGGGATGCCCAGGCTCTTGGCTTTGTCATCCTCTGGATCTTATTTCAGGCCCTGCTTTACATCCTGCCTGTTGGAAAAGTGAGTGAGGAGATCTGAAATTTGTAAATGCAAGGATAAATGTATGATTTAGAGACAGAAGTAATGCATGCATGAATGCAGGCTGATTTCCCTCCTTTACTCCTGTGTAATATCACTAGTTACAGCCTAATAGGATGGTGGCTGGCCAGCTCTCTGTATTAACAGGTTTGGAAATTACCCACCTGAGCTGGATATTGTTTTGTTTATTTGTGCTGGCATCAGGCTGAAATTGGATTAAAGGTCTGTAGTAACACTGAGACATTTCTCAGGAGAAAGGGAAGCTCTTGTTCTTTCTGTTTGGTATCTTCCACTAACTGGGCATACCTCCTGCTCACTGAGTGTCTAAATCACATACACATGATGCGTTTTTATAAACAGCGTTCCAGTTTAAAAAGCACTTTGTCAAAATGTACATCCTAAACTGGTGTTTGGCTTTCAAATTCGGTCTCTTAGTCTTCTTCCAAAGTTGCGACACTAAAGTGATGTTGATTTTTGTCTGTTTCTGTGTAGCTGAGTGAGGGCATGCCACTGAGATCTGGAGAGAGGCTCAAGTACAGAACCAATGGTGAGTCGTTATGAAGCAACCCCCAATGAAAACATACTAAGTCAGTTCGATAGTGATCACTTGTTGTAACTGTAGCCTCTTCTGAACTGATAAATCTCTGTATATTTATCTGTCAACCTCTCCGTGTTCCTCCAGGTTTCTTTGCCATAGTGGTGAGTGCTATAGTGGTGGCAATAGCAGTGCACCAGGGTGTCGATCTCACCTACATCCACAGCCACTTCCTGCAGTTGGCGACGGCCACCTTCATCATCTCCGTCCTGCTGAGCATCTACCTGTATGTCCGTTCTCGCTATGCCAGCTCAGCGGAGCTGGCACTAGGAGGAAGCTCTGGTAAGGATCTCACTGATCACATAGATTCTGTTTTTCCTCTTCATTATTTGAATTTACCAGTTGTTTTGAGTCTGCAGGTTTTAAGTTTGCTTCTGTCTTTTCTCCAGGCAACGTAGTTTATGACTTTTTCAAAGGACATGAGCTTAATCCCCGAATCAAGAACTTTGATCTGAAATTCTTCTGTGAGATGCGCCCTGGACTGATTGGCTGGGTGAGATATCTTTGTTTCAAAAAATACATGTAGGGAGCACTTTCATTAATTGAGAAGTAATCTCAATATTATAACCAAACTCACCTGGTATAGAGTTCTGCTTCATCTGTATAATGGCAGTGGCGCAGTGAGTAGGTGCTCGCCTTGCAGCCGGAGGGTTGCCGGTTTGAGCCCCTGTCCCTGTGCTGCGATGTGTCCTTGGGCAAGACACTTAAACCACATTGCCTAACGGTAGCGCTGGTCTCTGGCTGCATGACTGCAGATGCTCGTCTCTAGATGAGTGATCTGGAACGATCATTTCATTGTGTGTCTTTTGTGCACAGTGACAATGAGTTGAATCTAACATAAAGTGGGTCTGTAATATTCTACACACATTGTGCTCTCTGCTGCCCGTACATGGTATTTTTAATCTTAATCATCTGATATGAGCTAAATGAGTGTCTTGCATCTGACCGTGGCTGTAAGGTGGCTCTTGCAGTGTGAAATCTCAAAGAAAGTGCTGGACCAAAATCCTCCTAGTGGCTGCTTTGACTACTAGCAGATTGCCACGGTTGCCTGTAGTTTTTAACTATGTCTGCAAATACTCACTACTAGCCGAGCAGTAATACAGCTCGATAAAGTGTGACACAAGTCAGAAATGGAGTGCCCTTTGAAGCATGTTTATGGAAGCTTGTTTCCACCACTTTTTTTTCTTTTGAAGGCCAATGGTCCCCATCTCCTGTTTACAGTTTCATTACAGCTGGGAGAGTAGCTGGACAATGTTTGTAGACACGTCTGTCACTGCTGTTCCAGCTATGGACACAGCAGTGTGCTAGCAACATAAGCAATCATGAGAAGGTTTTTGCCAACACATTTTCCCTAGCAACAGGTGGTTGCTGTATCCCTGTGTGCCTGTGACAATCATTTTCCCAGCAACTGCCATCAACCTCCAGCAAACTGTTTATTTTACTCTGGTCTCGAGGCCTTATTCACATGATCTTACACGGTCACACTCCCAAAATTGCAGACAAGTTAATGTCGCGAGATTAGTGGTCATGTGTCTCCAAAACCTCGGTAGCTTATGGAGCTTCATAGACTTCAGTCTTCTGCTAATTCTTTATATCCTGGTTTGGTGCTGCCTCTGCAGTTTCTGGTCTCTCCACAAATGGCTGTTCAGTGTTCTGGATGATTAGGACGCTTTGATAATAATCTTGGCTTTATGTGTCTTTCTTTGTTCAGTGTTTGATCAACTTTGCAATGGCATTGGCTGAGATGAAGCAGCAGAATCTCGATGCTCCATCATATGCCATGATCCTAGTGAACCTGTTCCAGCTGCTCTACGTGGTGGACGGCCTCTGGAATGAGGTATAAACAGCTCATTAACACTTTTCTCACATAGTGGTGGCTGTCAGGAGGTAGAGCAGGTCACCCACTGATCGGAAGGTCAGTGGTTCGATTCCTGGCTACTCCAGGCTGCATGCCAATGTATTCTTGGGCAAGATACTGAACTCCAAGTTGCTCTCCAGCGTTGGAGTATGAATGTGTGTGAATGTTAGTTAATTAAAGCACTTAGCTTAATTACACATGGAAGTGCTTGTATGAATGGGTGAATGTAAACGTGTTGTATAAGCGCTTTGAGTGCTCAGTCAGAGTAGAAAAGCGCTATATAAGAACTAGTCCACTTACCATATATTAGTTTCACATTAACTAACTGGTCAGGTACGCAACTTGCCATTATATCTGTTGTTCAGATGAAACAAATGCTGACTCAATGTGTTTATCACCCAGGAGGCCATCCTGACCACCATGGACTTGATGCATGATGGTTTTGGCTTCATGTTGGCGTTTGGTGATCTGGTGTGGGTTCCTTTTACATACACCCTCCAAGCTTATTACCTGGTCAGCCATCCCAACTCCCTGAGCCTCCCAGCAGTCACATTTATCGTCATACTCAAACGTGAGTGGGAGCATCAAACTGAACTGAACTCATCCTCTTCTTTTGCTCTTTTAGTTTGCTACATAGAGGGGGTGTATTTCTGAAAGACCTAACATTTCAGTCATTCTGGTGTTTGATGTCAGTGTCCTCTCTGTCTCTGCATTTCAGTCATTGGCTTCTACATCTTCAGAAAATCTAACTCTGAGAAGAATGCCTTCAGGAGAAACCCATCAGACCCCAAACTGTCCCGTGAGTTCCCCTGTAGGGTTATCCCAAATTAAGTCTTGGTTATGAAACAAGATTGTTTTTCTTTTCCTGCCTGAACATTTCCTGAACAGACTCCACACGATGGTTATACATACATACATATATACACTGTGGCTGAGTTGTGAAACCACATGATGATAGTTTATTAAAGAGCATCTCTGGGCTGAATTATTTCTTCAGTTGAAGTCATTATAGATTATTGTTCTCACATCTTTAAGACATTGTGCTTGATTAATAGTTCTGCTACTCACATGGCATCCTCTCCTTATTTTCATTCAGTTTATTTACCCAGAAATAGTTGTAAAAAAATTCAATGCTCCTCAGGTTAATCTGATGAGTAGGGTGGACCTGATCATACAGCATAAATGAGTTATTGTCTGTTTGATAAATGGGACATGTTGGTAATCATCTTCTTGTTCTTGTTCTGTCTCTGCAGATTTGAAAACGATCCCCACAGCTACTGGGAAAAGTCTGCTGGTCTCTGGCTGGTGGGGAGTGGTCCGCCACCCTAACTACTTGGGAGACCTCATCATGGCTCTGGCCTGGTCCCTACCCTGTGGTGAGTTTGACATTTGCACTCCTTGTAATAAGGAATGTAGGACTCTAAATACAAAAGGAGCCAAGGAACAGGACAGGCAAAGCAACTGGTAGCAGCAGAGAGCAACATTATAATAATAGCAGCCTATTATCAGTTGTTTGAAAACTCCAGCTCCTTCCCACAGGGAGCTGGAGCTGTCAATGAATGTTCTACATTTGATTAAATAATATTTAAAGTGTGGAAAATAAAGCGGCTCTGCTGACAGGCATCTTTATCCCCAGCACCACAGAGTTCAAAGCTACGATTTTACCAGGAAAGTTGTCAGACCCGGCGCTGCTGCAGGGCTAACAGAGCATTTTCCACTCACAGTGCTGCATATTGTGTATCAAAGTCAGAACTGCTGTGTGCAGAAGGTGCTGCCCTCGCTGACTCAGATTTCAGATAGACTCTTGTGGGGCAAACACAGAGACAGGACAATGATTTAGCCCAGCCTAATTAGGGAACGTAAGTGGCCGAAAATCAGCTGAATGGCAGGATTTTACCTTTAGTTCTAGCAGCTCTGTCAGGTTTTCTGTTAAAGCATCAAATATCCATTCTGCACTGCCTAACTTCTTTATTTCAGTTGTGATGTGTAGAAACGGAGAATGTTATGTTGGCATTAATGTATCTCTATACGAACAGTTAAACCTCTCATTGTATTGCTTTGCCCTCTTGTGGACATAGTGTGATTTTTGAACAAATAATTCAAACAGGGCTCAGC
>VUQJ01006312.1:11327-31310 GCA_015108635.1 Andinoacara biseriatus
GAACTGTTCTTTTTCCAGGGTGGAATGATTGCGAAGCATACATCTATAGTGACTTAAAAAAAACAAAAAAAAAAAAAAAAAAAAAAAAAAAAAAAAAATCACTATTAACAAACAGTTACTTTAATTGAGCTCAGTGAGGAAAGCTCGGCCAGCATGGGGAAGCTTATAAAGCTGTATTGTGTAACTAAACCCTGCCAAACGTGCTTCAACACAATTATTTATTCCAATGCAGATTTTGCAGCTTCAACTCAAGCAGAAACCAGAGGCGTCAGGAGTCTAGAAAGACGTTGGCCTAAAACTGAACACTAACACCGGGTAACACTCACAACAAGCCTTTGATTCCCACCCTAAGAGACACGACACACTGTTGACCTTTTTTTTTTTTTTAAACAGAGTTTTTTTTTCATTCCCCTGCAGCTGGATGTCACACATCACTTTACTGCAGGTATATGAGGCATCATGTTAAGGATTTCACACTTTAGCAAGGTGGTTTTATGGAAATATTTGAGCATGCTGCTAAAAACAATTAGAACATAGGAAAGACAGAAAATAAAGGGTGGTGTGTGAGCCAGCTCTCTGATGAAAGCATCTGACAGAGAGAAAAAGTAAAACAGGGGGAGGAAAGAGGGGTTCACTGGTGGCTCAGACAGGAGGAAATAATTACCCCTCTTCTTGACAATAGAGCCAGATTTACGCCTCTCCAATTAAAGTGTCAGGATGGCCCACTAGAGCGGCGCAGGTTTTTCATTGGTCCGTGAAGGCTAGACATGGCCCTTATAGGTGGAGAAGGAGAAGAATAGAAAGAGGTGGGTGAGAGCAAAATTGAGATGAGGCATATCTTTTTATGGTCCCCATGACAGAGCCACAGCAGTAAATTAACTTGATGAGTATGGTGAGCCAAAGTGAGGGTGACAAATGGCAGACAGGTGTGCGGTTTGACGTAAGATATAATTATAGATGTCTTTGTCTTATGGTAAGTGATTGTAAAACAGATTAATTTGGTCAAATGTTGTTATCTTTTATTGCAAAATATTATGATAACTGTCTTGAGTCTGGTTACTTACCATCCAGTCAAAGTCTCTGATGCAGAGACTGCATCTGACAAGGACTGCGCTGCGTTTCTGTGCGTGAAATGCTCTTCTCACTTAATCTCTTGGCCGTGCACACATGTGCCTTTGAAAAACCTGTCCCTCATTAGCAGTGCAGATGTTGCGCATTTGTCATGCTGATGTTAAAAGCACGGACCAAGGTTAAGGGAGGACCTCCTGCGGTGTTCGCTTTATCACACGCACATTTAAGCACTTGCCGACTCACATGCTCAAAACTAACACACTAATATACTGTCACCACTAGTGTTCTATAATATTTTTTCAGGGTTTTGTTTTAATGGATTTGCATTTCCCTGACTGTGAAAAACATGATTAAGCAACCAGAGTAAATTCCCACACATAGTAGGTCCTGCAGGTTTTTGATCTATAATGCATTGTAGATATCTAAAACCTGCAGGTTTTCATTCATGCTTTTATTTCCTCTTGGTTACATTGTTGTTATGCCCTTTTAGCAGGTATCAATCACAAAGCATTAAATTGTATTCAGACGATGGAAAATGCAGCAGCCAGACTTCTGAAGTCACAATTACTTTGCACTAGCTGCCCATTATTTTTAGAACTGATTTTAAGATTTTTCTTATTACTTTCAAAGCTCTTCATGTCCTGGCCCCAGATTATATACACTCAAACTGCTGGTCCAGTACCCACCGGTGCACAGCCTCAGATCCTCAGACAGAAACCTGTTAACTGTTCCCACCTCACGCTCAAAGACAAAAGGCAATCGAGCGTTTGCTGTTAGGCCTCCTCAGCTGTGGAGTGGCCTGCCTGAGGAAATCAGCCTTACCTCATCACGGTCCTTTGACATTGCACTTTAGTCTTGTCTGGACTATTTTACTTGATTTCTAATTTCTCTATAATTTCCTCCTGGTTTATGCATATATTCAGTATTTCTGGGAACTAATTTGTAATGCTGGTTTTGATAAGTGACATAAATAAAATTATAATTATTGTTACAAATAAATGATTGTTGTTATCACAAGGTAAACAACAAGCAAATCACACCAATTCTCTGCAAAGTGACAGATAAAAATGTTCTAACTGTGAACACTGCAGCAATTTGTCCGAATAAAATTACCTTTGAGACATTTTTGGGACAAATAACGACCTACTTTTCCACAAAAATCACTGAATATGCAAATGGTTTCTATTTCAAAAGTGCTGGACACAAGAAGGCTTCACACAAGAAAGTCCTTCCTCAGTGCTGACAGTATCTCAGTGTCTGTTCTGACATTTTGTCCAACATTCTTCAACCGCTGTCTTGTAATAAACTGTTCATATTAAACTTGCGTAACCAACTCATCAGTTGGCTGTGCCACACACATTTATTACTGCATAAATCAAACCAGATTATTTCCCCCCATCAGGGCAGCTGCTCTGAGTTTATATATGTTCCTTCCATCTGTGCAGCCGTGGCATACTCATGACTGACACTTCTGTGAAAGTGAGGAAAAACAAAAGGCAGAGATGTGAATAATGGGACACTAATTAGCTGCTATGCACCAAAGGGCAGATCTGATAAATGCTAAACAGGACTCCGCAGAGTCCTTCACGTTCAACAGCTCACTTTGAGAGATTAATCGAGGAGTTTAGCCACCCCAGCAAAAAGAGGTGAGGAATTCTGCCAGAGTCACGCTCTGTGTCAAAACATCTGGAGTGAAATCTCCCCGCACCTCTTTCTCAGTTTCTGAAGTCATCAGCTGGAATACATACACTGCAGTACAGTGGCGTACGGGGAGTCTGGAGTATGACTTTCTCTGTGAGAGGATAATTTTCACAAGATATCAGAGGTGCATGAACTCACACTGCAGATTTAACATAAGGTCCAGCACAGGCTGGCATAGAAAAGAGGGAATAGGAGATGATGAAAAGGGACAGGACAGAACTGGAGATGACCTAAAGAAAGGAAACAATTAGTGAGCTTGTTAATATGACTCATTTGTCCGCTGACTAATTATTTGTTCCATCTAACCTTGAATCCGCCTTCATGTCGTCACTCAGTTTTTCCCTACATTTTTCAGTTTTATAGTGTGCACACAGTAAAAAGTCACAATTGCGCAAAGAAAAAAACAAACAAACAAAAAAAAATCCAGAAGGAATCCCCACAGTAATGAAATGGCAGTAAGTGTGTGAGGTACCCACATATTTTATTTGGTGCTCACTTACAATTAGCCTCTTATATGCACTTATGTTCAGTTCCCTCCTGACGATCATGGCCGGTGAAAGGCATGAGCTATAAATGGATTGGCTGGAAATCATTTGGTAATTAATGTCACTGTACTGACTCTATAAAAGGAAGATAGTGCCAAAAAGTGAAGCCAACCTGCATTCTTTCTAATGGCCAGGAGTGGGTGACTCATCTGATTGCAAAAAGAAGTCTGGTTTTATAGAAATCTATTTTACCTTCATTCTCACTTCTCAGTAAACATTTCATTCGTCTTGATTATTAGTTTAAAGTCTTTTACATACATCGTGATGTTCATTTTGTAAAATATGATCTCATTTGAAGTAATATACACAATAAAAGAGGATATGTTGAGGCTTGTTCAGTATTTGCTGGGCTGAAAGCTAAGCTAAGGAGTTGCCTGTTCAGAGGAGGTTCAGTTCTTGCACAACTTGACGCACCTCAGCCTTTTCTTTGTGTTTCCCTTTCTCAAGAATGTCTTTACAGCCATCCTTCCACTGAGACCCTTTCCAATAAGACTTCAGTGAATGTTCATCTGCTGTAGATAGGTTTTTTTTTTTTAGGCCTCTCTTTTTATTTTTCCTCCACTTGGGCTCAGACGGCGACTCAAACCAGCGACCCTCCGGTTGCAAGGTGAGCACCTACCCACTGCGCCACTGCCACACTATTGGGACACTAGTTCCTTGTAATTTCCTCTATAGCTTAAACCCTCCCTGTCCCAGTTTTACATGACACACTGTGCTGATAATTTCTCATATATGTCTCTTCTCTCATCTCTGCACATCATTTCCTGTCTTCAACTTTTCCATCTCAGTGGGTGGGGGAAACACTAAATCAAATTAAAAGTTCTCTACTGAAAGCATCAACTTCCACAAAGGAACTAATACAGTCTGGCTATGATTTATCCCCACTTCCTGCTTCTTGTAGCTGCTATACATGTGCATGTGATGCACATTTCCACAGTAGCACGGCGTTCAAGCATGAAGTCTTAATAGATTTTACAGTGAACAACATTCACATCCGCATCTTTATTACTCTAATAAACTTAATGATCTTACATATTAAAAAGCCTCTGTTATAGCAGTTGTGGTATTCAGTGGCAGCTTTCAGAAGCCTCAAGTGAGATTTATGTTTACTTGTCTCTAAGCCAGTTTCAGGATATTGAAAGTTCTGTATCAGGACTTGGAAATGACCTCCAATAATCATTTCTTGATCATTCCTGATTTTCTGATATGGACGCTGTCTGTCAAATTTGAAATTATAGAGATCAGCAGCAAGATTTCTTTTTCCAGAAAATTACAAGCAATGTCTTGAATTTAGGATATATCTATCTATCTATCTATCTATCTATCTATCTATATATATATATATATATATATATATATATATATATATATATCTGAAAAATGTATATATGTGTGAAAAATGTATGACGATTGTGAGGCAGATTCAGGCATTGTTAAATTAAATCCCTGCAGCATAAGGTGATATCAACTGAAACATCCACTGAAGCAGCATTGAATACAGAACAAGGCGGGGTAATGCTGGACAACATTCAATTTAATAACAGAACTTTTCTGAGCAGAAGGGATTTTTTTGGGGGGTGGGAGACCAGTATGATATCGATATCTGGCACATATTCTGGATGAGGCGGATAGTTTTGGGATTAAACATGCTGCAAAACTGTACCAAGAGGCTCTGTGTTTGGAATGAGTGCTTGGACTCGTGCAAGTGACAGCTGCTGGGAGGAGAGTTTTGGAAGCGGATACTGGAATAATGGAGTTGCTGGAGAGTGGTGAGGTTGTAAGAATGATAGGTTTGGCAGGACCATTTGCCACCAAGCTGGGGAAGCACTAGCGGCAGCACCAGTGTCGGGGAACTGGACGAATAAATTGTATATTTGGAAGGGCAATGGTGCTGGATACCATTCAGGTGGTGGATTATTGGATGTCTGATACCTACCGAGACAGTCTCTGGAGTAAAGAGTGCATCTCAAGATAAGGGCTGAGACGAGCGCATGTAAGGGACATTGTAGGCTTCAGAGAGTTAAAAGAGTTAAAATGTTCTTGAGCTGACGTCTTGAAGCTAGAATCCAGGCAGGATAAAAAGCTGAAGTAAGTTTTGGCTTTGAGGTTTTCAGCAAAAATAGACTGTGAAAAGATGTGTTGATAGTCATAATAAAATCATATCTTTATCATTACATCAACACCTCTGACCTTTTTGATCTCCAGTGGATCTATACTGCATTTTTTTTAAAGACAAAGGCAGAGGCTACAGTACATGTACTGCTGAAACCCAGTATGGGCTATAATTACATCACATCAATAAGCAGGAAATTAGGTGAAGGCCATTTTTTTTTCTGGTGCACATTTTCTTTTCCTGTCTCTCTGGAGACGCTGGCAGTGTCTGCCGGTTGGAAGAGCAGGAAAAAGGCTTTGCAGTGACACAGAATAATTTATAATCATCAAAGAATATTAAAACCAACCTAGCTGCTCATGATATAGCTTGTAATTTTGCTGGAACCTCTACTTACCTTTTAACAAAGAGTGCAAGTATAGGTTTTTGATTCTGTTTCGAAAATTAGGGAACTAATTTTCCTCCTTCCTTCCCGCACATTAACTCTCATTCATTGCGTCTTTTTGTGTTTAAAGAGGCACTGAGAGGTTCAGCTGTTGCTATGTTCTGTCATTCAAAGCTAAGAAAATACACCTCATACTGGTGATGTGTAATGCGGCATTATCTCAAAATGTATGAATTCTTCTTATTCTTTTGCCCTTTTTCATAGTCAAAGGCTGATATTTGCAGTTCAAACACACATCCGTTCAGCTACGGGCCATTAGCTTAATACGTTATTGTGACAAATGACAAAATTTTAGATTGAGCAGTGTACGATGCAACAGTACTTAATCACAGTGTCCATGTTGGTCTGTCAGCTTATGCTCATTAACTCTCCAAACCAGTTCCCATCCTGTTACTGGGCCTTCTGCTGCATTTTATTGCATTTCTTCACTCATTTTCCTGAACAATGACTGTATCAGATTTTATACACTTTAAAATTACATGTGCTGTACAGGTGCACATACTCTGGAAGTGAAAAAAAAACAAAAAACAACTTGATGAATAAATGTTATAAACTAAGTGATAAACAATTAATAAAGAGACAAAAAATATTTAATAAATAAAAATGCAAGGTTGGCTAATGACTGGCTAAAGTTGGTTTTCCTCTTAGCTGATTTTACAATACCTCATGCTAGGAACATGTTGGTTTAACCTCCATTTAAACTCTCAAATCAGCAGCATTTTCCTGATTTGGCTAGTAGTACAAACTTTGACAACACCCTGCAGTGATTACTTTGAATAGCAGACACCCTCAGTCACTGATCAAAATGAGATAAAACACACAATCTGGACGAAACAAACAAAAAAAAAAGTCTTCTTAAGCTGAAGGCAAAGCCTGTTGCAACAAGCAGAGTCCACCCCAGAAACCATCTATCATAATTCATGACTTAAGCAGATGGTGTATAGGAAGGAGATATAGATAAAAATCTGATATCGGCTATGTTTCTTCATCTGAATTCCTGCAGTTTGACTGTCGCTGTGGATCACTGCTGCACCACCTCAACAGGAATTTCAATCAGGTAAAGAGGAGATTTTTCTTCTTGATCATCTCAGAGCAACAAGGTCACTCAATAGCTGTCACTTCGTTCAGCTTGAATCACAGTCATTTACAGTCTGTGGGCGTTCTCAGCTTTAAACTCTGTGTCAATTCTAAACAGTTGTGATTATCCGATTGGACCTTGATTAATAGTCGGGGGTCAGCTATTAATCAGTGACCTGGTGTCAATCACAGACTGGCAAAGATGCAGATGTTCTGCTTTTTCTGCAGATCTGTCACAATTTAACATGAAGTACTTTTTTATGATGCAAATAGTTTAAAAACAGAGGAGAGTAAAAGGACAGTGGCCCATCTCTTTCACAAGAAGAAAGTGTACAAGTGTAGCAAGAGTCTTATAACTCTATTAAAAGCTAAAGTGGCCATAGGCACCTTGACTTGCATTTGTAGCTATCTTGTTTTTTTGAAGAAGACGATTGTAGCTACATTTGGATCAGAGAGTGGAACTGTCAACATTAGGGCTAACTAGCAAGCTAGTTTGATATCACAAGTCATTATGATAAATATGCTAAATTTTAAATCTTCTTTTTTTGGCTTCTGAAAAACAGGCTTAAAGCAGAAAGATATCAAACAAATTGAGCAGTGCACCAAACAGTAAGCAGCTGGGTACATTAGAAGTCTGCATTTTGACACTTTAACACTGTCTGTGTTCCATCTTAAAGATGATTCAATCTGGTGTTGTACTGGCAGCAATCAAGGTAGGAATAAATATAGCCCTGAGTACTAGCCTCAAGCAGAAATAAAGGAGGTGGCTAAAAAGGTCTATTAAACTTACTTTTTATTACAAGCCCCCTGGATTTATTCTTTCATTTTCAAAATCCTAGTTTTTAGCCACAGCTCATGCTGGCTCAATAGATGCTGCTTCAACAAATTATCAGACTGATTTCAGCCTCACAGGCTTCAGAACAGCAGCTGGTGGTTGGGTAGAAAAAGCTTGCAGTTTTTATATCCAAAAATTGCCATTGTTTTATTCAGGATGTTCAGGCTTTTTTATAATATACAGTAACCTCGTATTAATGCATTCTGTTCTGTGGCCATCACTGAGCGTATATAAATGTGCGGTTTGACAGAAAACCATTCAAAAAGTAACATGTACAAAGTGTGTCATTCATCTTGGATAATGTAAACAGCTGAAGTTCCTTAGAGACCCCTTTTCATGATCCTTTTAAACACCAGTGTGCTGCTAAATGGGGCATTTTGATACAATCATGACAGTGTTTGAAGTGTAAAGATAGATGGGGCATAAAAAAAGAAGCAGTATTTTAAACTATCGCTGTTGTTTTAGGTTCAAAGGAGAGTACCTTCTGCTGTAGTCTGGGTAAGAAGAACATGCCTCAACTGCAATCAATTTATTTATCAGCAGATTGGTTGATTGGATTCATGGAAGCTGCAGCCCCCAACACTTTACCTGCATTATGAACAGATGTGCCAGGAGCCAGAGCTCCTGATTCAGCGACGCGTGACGAATGGCTGAATTTTACCAAAGGTCAAGGGTCAAACCATATCCCTTACCCGACCCTGGCATTAGACACAGATGCATGATGTCAGTTCCCATGTGTTGGGACTGGAAGGTGGCTACAAACCCTTTGACACACCAAAGACTTCCCCATAGAACTGCAATCTCGTCAGCTCCCCGTGAACCATGAACCTTCAAATGCCAGATACCCACCTCAAATTATCCGTCCCCAAAGGACCTGCAGGCTTTCTTCCACTCACCTTCACCCTACATTCCCCGCACCAACCAGCCCCCAGACACCCACGAAAGCCATTCACCTGCAGAGGGAAGCACATAATACAAGAAGAGGTTCAAGTTATGTCTCAGCCTGTGATCCGTTGTTGTCAGTATGTCCTGGCCTTGTAACTCTTGGTTCAGTGCAGCTCACATTTATTATTTATTGAACACAAGGCACGCCCCTTGCAGGTTTACTTCCATGCGGAGATGAAGTTAGCTATAAAAGACTGAGGCACTTTTGCCCTTCCACCAAAACCTTTTCAGAATGGAGTTTCATTCTTTTGCTGTAAACTGGAAGAAATAATTCAATAAATAGTTACATTTTGGGTTGCAGTTGCAGTATTGAGCAGATGTAACATTTAATGTGTTATCTCTATCAATCCTTGCTAAAAGCTGACTTCATCCAGCTGTTATTAGACTGGAAGCCTAGTGAGGCCCCAGGACAAGGGATAATGTCTTCCCAAAATTATGTGACTTCTTTCATTTCCTTATAAGACATGGTTTTGCTTTCTAGCAAATAAATAAAATAAATTGTGTTCAGTTTATATTGATTTCAGTGATTAGTAGTGCCATATATTTTTAATGGCTTTATTTTACAACTACGTGATAGTTCTTGATGAAAAATGTACTCAGTGTAGATACCAAATACTGCGCACACCTGCTGTAAATCCACATAATCAATAAATTCATGTGAAACAAAGGCCCATTTATCAGATTAGAGTGCTTGCACGATAGGACCATGGTGGATATGCGGGCCCTGTGTCACCCATCACATATAAATTGGGGCTTGTGTAAACTTCCTGCTGTTTTATATGCTTCCTGGGGTCAGGGGTGAACTGACGAGCATGACTAATTTCAAAATAAATCAACGTCTGAAAGCACCCTGTCACCGGCACAGTAGAATTCAATTAGCTTTCATTCATTGTAAAGGTTCTCATTTAGCCCAGTTGTTACTCATCTTGATGGATGCTGTTTTTAACCATGTGTTTGCATGCTCACTCACACTAACGCAACTACAGAATTGAATTGCAGCATGCTGGTCATTTTTTTTTTATTTTAGTTTCTTCATGTAAAGAACTTTACTTCTGAGTTTTAAGGTTTCAAACTATATAAAAAAGCAAATGTTTTCCAGCATGCTCACAATGGAAAATTTTACAAGGTGATAACACGTCAGATGTTGTATCAGATGCTCTACTTTAAGCTTATTTTCTGCTTCCAAGTGGAATAAACCTTGAATGTAGCCTTAACTTCTAACTGATTATAGCCACCCGGATGATGTTGCTGACATGAGTGATCCACCAGTTTGATGCACACTTAAAATTTAACAAGCTATTTGATGAATGATAGGGAAGTTTTATAAAAGGCATTTATAGTCGAGAAGCACAAGTCCTGCTTATTCTGGTCTCCCCCTGAACTTTGTTCTGGCTCCATCATGACATCTTTACACTCACTGGTCAGTTTGCGTCCATCTTGTTAGTACTGATTGGACCCTTTTTGCTTTCAGAACTGCCTCAATTCTCTGTACGCATTCCTGAAACAACATAAAAGTGTTTCTAATGAAAAGGACCGACAAAGGCAAACGCACTTGACTTGTGGTGGTCTTATCTGGGATCACTTCTATTCTTTGTTTTCACTTGCTGTTGACCTTTGTTTGTAGTTGCGGTTTGGATAAGGACAGACACAAAAAGATAGGAAAAAGATCACAGTTTTAGTTAAATCACAGTTTTTTTTTTACTGTATTGAAACACGTGCTAAAAAGTGCAGCTCTCCAGTTTGGTGTAGTGCTTCTATCCCCTCTAAGGAGGACACCAGTCCACAGTTTACATGCAGTAAGGAAAAGGACAGTTTTCTTCCTGAGAATGTTCAGATCAAAACCACCAGTATGCTTCTGGCTGAACACTCATTGTCCTGCTCATACTGTATTTATCAGTTGTTTGCAAACACAGTGCTTTCACCTCTGTTTCAAATACGCTTTTCCTGATTTATCTGGAATTTTAAAAAATAAAGCTTTTATTAAAATGGCCTAATAAAGTCATACAGGTTGTTGACATACGGTCTTAACATGGCTCATTGCTTTAGTGTCTGTTATTTATTCGTGCCTTCCTTTCAGGCAACTTAAACCCTGATGCACGGATTGAGGGCCAGACAGTATAATCAATATGCGCAGGATTAGTGGTAAGATGTCATTATCTGAATAACTGCTTTAATTAGCATTACTGCTTTGCCTGCTGGAACTGTTTAGTGCATCTTTGGCATAAAATGAGAGGAAAATATTGCCAAATGTAGCTTTCCTTTGAGTCATGTCAGTTTATATAAATGAATTGAATTTTATTCTAAATCTAAATCTATATTCTAAATCCATCCATCCATTATTGGCTCTGTTTAGTCTGTACATGGTTTGATTTAGTCTGAAAATGGTTTGTCACAGCTATAAAAACAAAACAAAAATGGTGTATGCTGTATACAGTATCTATACAGTATGTCAACACTGGCAGTGGCTCTTACATTAGCGTTGTAAGCAAACAAGACACATTTAGAGCCTATCATGTTGTGTCAATATAGGCATTAGCTTTGTGTTAAACAATATACTGTGATTATGTGGCTATGCCATAGATTTAGTGCAAAACTTTAGTGCAGTACTACTCTGCCATTACCTCCATCGTGTTCTGGGCCCTCACGACCGAAACACTCCTTCTGGTAAGTTTCCACAGGGCAGCATTGTCCCAGCCCTGCCCGAATGAATGAGCTCCTCGCCCTATCTCTAAGGGTGAGCTCAGACTCCACTTGGAGGAAACTCATTTGCACCGCTTGTCACCAGCATCTCATTGTTTCGGTCAGTACCGACGGCACGGAAAGATGCAGTAAATTGACAGTTTCACCTTCATCCTCAGCTCTGCCTTCACAGTAGACTGTCCGTCAATCTCCTTCTTCATTTTTCCCCACTTCAAGGAACAACTCATACTGTAGTTCAGGAAAATGGATCCACGGTATCGGTTTCAGTTGTAACTAATTTTTATGATTCTAGCGATTATAGCGTGAAGGTAATGCATTTTTATTTTAACCATTAGAAATGAAATTTTTCACTTTCCTTATCTATTCTGAGTAATCCTGTCTAAGTCTGAAATTGGAAGTGAATTGCGAGTAGATTGTATTGTGGAAGGAAGGCATGGCTATGACTTCATTTTACATGGCAGGCAGCTGCTGTGTCCAAGGACAAGCCTGGTTATAAGGAAGGGACTCATTACAGCAAACAATTATAAACATATGTGAGAAAGAGGCAAAAATGAAGGCAGAATTTGAAACAAAGGCATCCAGACCTAAGCATGGCTGTCATGTGCCAATCATTTAATTTTAGCATTGGTCGCTGTTTGGCTTGCCAATGTAGGGAAGATCATTTATCATTCAAAGCAGCTCCTCCACCTTTCTGTCACTTTGAGTTTTTTTTGTCATTTTGTCTGCCACACAATTCAACTGCAATAAAGCCCGTCACTCTCCATTTTCCTGATTCCTTCTGCAGTGTGACCTCTTACAGATTTACACTTAACCTGGGAGGGCTTCAGGTCCAGATCAATAATAAAACACAGTAAACATCTAAAACAAAAAGAGCAGTTTTTTTCTGAACCACGATGGAGTTGACCAGGTTTTAAGGAAATGAGCTGGAAGACAGCAGCAAGAAGCCAAGATGTTTAATTAGTTCGACCCTGCAAGTGCCATGGGACCGTCTCCACCCCGAGCAGATGAATAGTCTTAATTGGCTGAGTGAAAGATCAGGAATACTCAAAGGTAATTCCATTCAAGGCTCTGATTGATTAGGTCAGAATTAACCTGTGGACCCAGTTTCCCAGGGGAGAGTGTGGCAGAGATCTTTGTCTCAATTCCAGATTGGTTTAGACATCCATCTGCTACATGTGAGGCCATCCCTATAAAGAGACCAGTTACTTTCTCGAATTACCATGCTCAAGATTTCATGCATGTCAGCAAAATCTCAGCAAAAATCTCACGGACTGTAATAAAAGTTTTTGACTAGAGAAGAAAAGAGATGTAAAAGAAAAAAAAGTAGGTGCATGTGTTTCAGTTTGTAACGGGCTAATGCTAGGATGCCTACAAAAACCGCACTTGCTTTATATTGCTAGCTGTTTACTGTTTGGAGTGTTATCACAAAGGTGACAGCTGCTGGCTGCCTAATTTTTAGGAAAACAAGCTGTTCATAACTGGCAAATGCCAGGAGAAAAACTGCAGTATCTAAAAATGTTTGTACATATATACGACTGAGACATGATCAAAAAAAGGCTTTTAACCATATTAGTGTAGGTTGCATTTTTAAAACAACATCTGTAAAAGATGTAGTTTGAAAAGTGACCATAATTTCACTAATATTTACCCTCATAGAAGATAATTACCCACAAACATAACTGTGGCAGAAAATATAGTTTCCAGCAGCCTCACTGTGTATACTCACATTTGCCAAACACACAAAAACCAGCCGAGCCAATCTGAGATAAACACTCTTGACACGCATTTTAGTGGCAGCGGTCTGTAGCTGCAGACTGCAGGGCAGGAATCTTTGGCTTGCATTATGTGCAAATTTGAGCCTGACACCAGCAGTAGGGAGTGCAAAGAACATGTGATTTTCTTCATTTGTTTTTGCTTGTTTTATAACAGCTTCAACTTTTATCTTTTGGGCAGGGAGTTGTTTGCTAAGCGCTTACTCAAAGGGGATGATTGGATTGCCTTAATAGGACTATATGATTTGACTAGGGTAGACTAATTATCTCTGGGGTTGAGAAACATGCCAAATACACCATTTCTTGAAGTGGCCACTTGAGGCTGACTGTAAAAGTAAAGTATAATTTTTTTAAAAAAGCATGCTTTTAGTGCTGTTGTAAGGCTTAAAAGTAGGGCTACATGGTGGCTGCATCCATGCTTTAAGTACATTCTATGAAATTTAAGCAATTTAAATAATTTAACTTGCACATAAAATGGCCACACTGGCAGGAGCAACAGCAGAATTATATCTGCAACACTGAAGCATTTACAGTGAGGAAGAGGTGAAGATTTAGTGTACCAGAGCATCAACGCTTAAATGAGGCCTTATTACAAAATGTTAACCAAGTACACACATAAATGTAGAAGCAGAGTAGTTTGGCTTTGGTGATGACAACGATGATGATGATAACCCAGCAATGGGTGAGCAACAAGCCAATGTGTCGGTCCACAGCCTCGATAAATGGGGAGGGTTGTGTCATGAAGGGCATCCGGGGTAAAATCCTTGCCATAACAAACATGTGGATCATCAAGATGGTGACTATGGAGCTAACAGGCAGGAGGAAAAGAGGAAGACCACAGGAGAGGTTCATGGATGTAGTGGAGAACATGCAGACGGTTGGTGTGACAGGGGTGGATTCTAGGGATAGGGTGAGCTGGAGGCAGATGATCCACTGTGGTGACCCCTAATGGGAGCAGCCCACAGAAGAAGAAGATGACGATGATGAAATTTAATTGTGTGAGTATGTGTTTTATATGTCACTACATTTTCCTGTACTTCCCCAATGTTTAGTGGATGCGTTCACATCCACTAAGCATTGGGAAATTCTAATTTCCTTATTAGTGTACACAAAGGAAACAAGATAACAGTATATGACACAACGTACTCTGTCTGCCGATTTGCTGAGTCGCAGGGAATAAAACAGTAAAGACATGTACTGACAGAGAACATGAGCATTAAAGAAGCAGCATTAATGATTCACAATAAAGTGTATATTTAATTAACTCAAATGGATTGGGGCATTATTTACAGACATTGCTGTCTTCAGACCAAGAACTGCATATTTAATATAGTTATAGCAGGAGCTGTACAGGCAGATTACTATTGATTGCATAGTTCTTTATATATGAGGCTTTGCTCTTGGCATACTAACCGAGCCACGGACTATATCTTTATTACATTAGACATTATTGACAAAGAATGCAAATGAAATAATTGTTTATGAGGTCAATAATGAAAGCAATGCATAAAGTGTGTGTCAGCTATTTAGTCAGTTAACATTTTATGTTTAGTTGTTTTTTTTCTTGTAAAATACAGATGAAAAACTTATGTTTGTACTTCATGTGTGATAGCGTCAGCACACTCTTGTATGCTGTCCTGGCACGGACACCAGACGAGGATTTCCTGAGTGAAAAAGGCTAAATTTGTTGCGAGGGGCAGACGACTGGAGTGATGTGCTTGCGCTCTGAAAAAAATGTAACACATTCCTTCGCACATGAAACGTCGCTCATAGATTTTCTGAAAGAGAAGATCCCGACTGCTAAAAGTTCAGCAGATAAATAAAATTTAGAGGGGAAAGAGAAATCAGTGAACGCACTGTCCCGCATGTCAGAGTGAATGTCTGTGCGGTGAGTGGATCTTTGTTGTTGTCCAGCTTCCAAACTGAAAGCATCTGCTGAGCCACTTTGTGACTAAACACACATCTGTTTCTTTAAATTAGATTGTTGGAAAAATTCATCTGGAGGCCAATGAACCTTTGCTGTTTATGTTTTTTTTTTTTTTTTAATCATTTGTTCCTCATAAACATGTATCGTTTCCGAAGAGGAAAACAACGCCTCTTCTAAAAGACTGCGTGGTGTAGGGCTGCAAGGCAATAGCCTGTCTTCTGAGGTCAACTTCAGGACAAAGACATTTACCAGCACAGTTTATTATACCACAAGAGTGTACACACATGATATACAAATCAGATGTGAAGAGAAATGAGAGTGTAAGCAAATTGTTAACTTTGGTATATGACTCCCAGGGGCCCTGTACACCTCTTCACAGTCAGTTTGACACCAAACACATAATGGGACAGGCAGGCGGCCTCTGGTGAGACGGCCAGGGCATATGTACACACACGCACACACACACACACACACACACACACGCGCAGCCAAAAACTGTTTGCTCTGTAGGAAACAAACTCCGCTATTCTGTTTGCCGATGCTGCGCTTCCCGAGAGTGTTTATGCTAAAGCAGAAAGTCCATGAAAAGCAAACTAAGATGGGTACCATTAAAACAAACTTAGCAGAGGACTGATTGACTCAATTAATAATTACTTCTCCTTTAAAAAGGAAAATGTGAGTCAAATTTTTTTGAGCTGAATTAGTTTATTAGCACCGAGTTCAATGGAAGCGAGGCTGAGTATAAATAAAAAATTAATTTTGGAAAATCTAAAAGAAAATAAAACATTTAACTGTGTTTGCATGACAGATTGTACCCATGAGTCCACCTCTTAAGCTTTGGCTGTTTACTCAGTATTCGTAGAGCCAGGCTCTGGTTCCACAGAATCCCTTTAGTGTCAGTCTTTGTGCGACAGTTAAAAAAAAAAAATCAACACAAAGAAAAAACAGAGAGCAAAAATTTGCAGATTTTATCAATTAAGAGGAATTTTGGGGCACAGCTGTTCTGCAGTTTAAAGTTCTGCATGTTAGAGTGCCGTAAAACATTTAATGAAAGTATGCCTGCTAATGCAGCTGCGCAGCACAAATACACACAAAAATTTGTTGCAAGGACTCAGAAGAAAATGGTGTAGAATTAGAAGATTTTTGCAAGGAAGGCTTCGAGCCCCCAGTGACTTTAGGTCTCACTCGCTTTCTTCTTTGCAATCCCATTTCATTAGCGGGGCCATATTTTTGAGCAGGAAGGCACACCTTGGATGTGATCAGCAAGTTCTCGTTAAAGCGCAGTTCAAGATAATGCTCACCTGAAACACATTGCAATTAGAACATGTTCTTCTATTGTTACTTTTTTCCGGTTGAAAGAGCCTGTTAATCCCATAATGATGAGACAAGGAACTGTGTGGAAGACGTGAGATGGAAAAAAGCCGTTTGTCATGACTGATATTTCCAGCCAGGGTGACGATTTAAAATGTGAATTTACTGCTGTCCCGGAGCGCTGCCAAGAGGTTCTAACTGCTGGGAAAGGAAAGGAAAGAAAGGGAAAGAGAGGACTCTTTCCCATTTGTGGGGAATTCTACTGAGTACTAGCTAACATGTTAAGCTTTAGCAGGTTTTTCTGGCTGCTTTGGTGGTGTGAAATTACCCCTGAACACAGCCTGGCATACTGTATTATCTCCTTAAAGCTGTGGCTGACAGGCTAGCAAGTAGTTGCCTTTTTACACATGTATCATATATGATACATGTGTATCATGTATCTGGTGTTAATCGTAAGTGCGTCTGACAAATAAGAGTACAGTTTGGTCTCCACCAGAGAGCATACCTACAGCATACATACTGTAGGTATCTTTGGGAAAGTATAGTTAGGCAACTGACCTTCCTTACAATGTGAAAATCTTCCAAATCAAAAATAGTTTTGGCATCTTTCATGGCATCTTTCATGGCACCTTTCATGGCACCTTTCATGGACAGCAGAATTATCACTCTTTTGTGTGCAATCTGAAGAGTTCCTTTGAGGCTACTTCACCTGTGGCTGAGCTGCACCATGCCGGAACAAATTAAGGACCCTGCTGAAACACAGCATACCACAACTCCCATGTGAATCTCAGACCTCTTCATTACAGCGCTCGATAAGTCAGGATTAGTCTCTGTCTCTAGGCCTGCCAACTTTCTCCCATTTCCTTATCAAAAATTCCTTAAAGCTCAAGAAAATATTTGGTGGGAAAGCTGAAAGGTATCCAAGAACTGAAATGGTTTAGTAGCAGATCCTTGTGATTGGAATGGCAGGATAAAATAAAACATGGGGGGAGCAGAATACTGGAAACACATTTTAATTATGAATCCAAATGTATTAGGACAGTAATTATCCACACAGCATTGTTTCTTTGTCACGCACTCCCAGCTGTTGTGAGGTTTTTGTGAAAAACCATGCTGCTTGCTGGAAGCTGGAGCAAGGACGCTGTTTTGAGCAGGCTGCCTGCTCTCACCCATGCAGTGCAATTGGCTCTCCTACTCAGTGAGGTATCCCATTGTCTCACTAAAGCAGCCCACCTCTGTCTATCCATCCATCTATCTAGTCATCCCTGGCGCCATCTTTCTGCCAAGCTCAGCAACTTTTATGCACGTCACATTAGCCGCATGAGAATAACAGGGTTGCAAGAATGCCCGAAACCTATTTCCAGATTTGTGGTTTCAGCTGACAAGCTGCTATAATGATAAACCCTTAGAAGCTGCACAATCATAACCTTAAACTGGGACTCCAGGCAATGCAGGGTGGTGTTAGTTATACTATTAGCAATACAAGTAGGCAAGACAATAGTGGCATGACGGGGGTTGATGGGCAGATGTTAATGACCTCACACTGTTAGCGGCTGCAGCTCATAAATCACCTCCCATCATACAGTCTGGATGCTCACACTGTTTCTTTTTTAAAATCCCTCTTGAGATGTCAGTACATGTATGCTGCTTAGCAAATAAAATCTGCTTTTAATAATAAAAAAAAAGTCTCCTTTGCAAACATTTCATGCCAAAGATTCTTTGAAGAGACTGTTTTCCAAGGAAGAAAAAATATATATTCAGTGACTGTCAGGATAATTAAAGTCCTTAATAATGACAATTTGGATCAAGATCCTGAGTCACTGTTTTTGCTTGTTCAGGTATCAAGTTGTTTAACACGATGGAGAAAGCACAGTGGTAAATAAGTATATGTGACGCACTGTAAAGTTCCATCTCACTCTGCCTGCAGATTAGAAGCATGAAAATATGCCTGACAGCTGTGGGGAAAACATATGCAGCTGATAAGCTTGAGTTAAAACAACTGGGTATTCAGCTGGAGGTGATCAGAGGATAGTTCTACCAGGAAAGACACATTCCACTTTTGACGAGATTCAGCTCTAATTAAGCCACCTCAAACAAAAACACACTCCAATGAAAAATAAATCAAATTAGAAATGCCACGCTGTCGTTTTCTGTCTCCCGCACTTTGAGTCAGAATAAGAAGATGAATTGCAATGCATACAAGGACTCTTCAAGAAGCCTTGCAGCATGCATAACAAAACAAGAGAAAGTACGAGTATAAGTTACACTGTTGCTTTCATTATGTAGTTCGGTTCTTCCTTTTTATCCATTACTCCTCATTATATCTGCTGCACAAGTCAATGACAAAAGGGAGATGAGTGTGGATCAAGAAGATTGGAAATGCTGCCACCTAGTGACCATCATGAGCTGATATTAACTGGATTAGACAGGTTACAAAACAAAAAATAATTTATGCCAAATATATTTTGTTTTGGTTTTTTTTGTTTTTGTTTTTTTTTTGGGGGGGGGGGGTAGTACTAAAAAGATTAGATGAAATATTGACACACTCACTGGAATCACTGGATTTGATTTATTTGTGCTATTACTATATGTTACAACAATGGGGAAATTTTTTAATTCTTTTAGTACATAATCTATGCTACAGATTATAATACACAACATGTTATGTATTATATTATATTATATTATACAACAGATATGTGTATAACATATAATTATCTTGCTCCCTCAATGATTTTGTAGAAATATCCAAACAGATCCTAAATAAGGACATGATTTGGTTCTTTAAAGTTTCAGATGAGGAGAGCAGTTCTGTTTGCAGCCACTTGGTGATGCTCTCTCAACATGCATTATGTTGAAGAGGGCTCCACTTGACATTTAGGGATAATATTCTAAATGGATAAAATATTGCAGACTCATTTTTCATGAAGCTCACTGATAAGTCAATAATCCACGTAAAAGCCTTATTTTTCTTGTTAAATCTGCACCGCAATCACAGAAGAGGAGATGGAAATGAAGCGAAGCGGAGCAGTTTGTCAGATCATTTTAAAACTTTATGACAATTAAGGATTAGATTGTACAAATGGAGCTGCACGGCCCTGGTATTTTGTATATTCAATATGATCACAGAGCAAAATTTAATTACAGGCTTAGCAAATATTCCGCAATCTCACCATTCCTCTCTAACGATGGACTTTTCTCGATCCTGCAAGTGCAAGTCAGCCAGGAAAGTAACTGGGAATGAAAAATCTGCTTGAAGATCACAACATCTGCAGCAAGTAACTGAAATTGACAAAGCAAGTTAAAATACTGAACAATGTCAAACCATCCTATTTATTCAATACCTCTCAGTTCTTCATGCTTTGTGACATAGTGTTCCCAATCCAAGACTCATTGGTGATCATCATAGAGCGGTGCATAGGATAAAGGCTGATCCCTCGCCTTGGAAGGAAATTCCTCACTGACTTCCTCACCAATCAGCCCCCTCTAGTCTGTGCCAACACAGCTCAGCAATGAATGCTGACATGCTGAGAAAGACACTGAA
>VUQJ01006322.1:6773-17308 GCA_015108635.1 Andinoacara biseriatus
CTCCTCCTAAACTCAGCAGGAGCACAAGACAGACTACAGCTGCCGTCGTCCTTCTGCTCTCAGTCTCACAAGGTGCTGTCAACCAGGAAAAGACAGCCAATGAGGAGAGGAACAAAAAAAACAACAAAAACAACAACAACTTAAAAAAAAACAGGGGTCATCTGACATTGCTGCTCTTAGAGGGCAGAGAGGTCTCCTGCAACCACTTTTCTACAGTCACTAAACTGACTGGAACAGCAAAGGATAACAGGAGGCATCCTAAAATACCCAGACTGTCAGCGGATCATCATGCCTCTTGGCAGATACAAAGAATTGCATTTGTCTTGCCTGTTTAGCAGCAGTGGTAGCAGCAGTGGCAGTGGTGTTGGTAGTGATTTATTGATCACACTCTGGAAAATCCTTTATCACTGAAACACCACCAGCGATACAATACACAGAACAGAAGTGCAATCAGGATACAGCGCAGATAGACACAAGGTATTATATACAGGGCTCTGATTTCTGAATATCCATGACACGGCACGATAAGCTTTAAATAAGATGTCAACAGGCGTAGCCACCTATACATCGAACCAAATGCTTTTTTTTTATCTCATGTGGAGAAATGTGGCTTTAGATCCCACACAAAAGCAATACGTCCATGTAACAACGCTGAATTACAAGTCAGAGTTTGGGATGAAAAACATTTACTTAAGCAAAGGAATATGTATTTTTATCAAGAGTGTGAGTGCGAGTACTGAAAGTATTCTGTTGATACATAAATAAACAAGTGATATACTGCCACGTCATCCTACTGTAGGGTGTATTACACACCATGCAGCATTTGTAATGTCTAAACAAAATTGAGTAAACTCTACTTTATATTTTATCCAGAGGCATGCACAGCTTGGTACTAGCTACGGAAGATTTGCAAATGCTTTATGATAATTTTACACACATCTCAATTTTTAAAGTAACGGCAGTTGTCACATAAATGTAGAGGAGCTACCTCAATATTGTGCAAGCCATCGTGGAAAAGCGAAACAGTTGTACAGTGAGAATATTTATGGCGTCCACAAGTCCAATCTTCAGTCCCCCTTTTAGCTCTCTTACACTCTCCTACCCCTGATATCTTTAGCTGCTAAATGCTTCATCATGTTTATCAGTTAGGCTCTGACTTTGTGTCTCTGCCTTTTGCTGTCAGATAGGAAGCGTTCAGTCTTTTTTTTATGATGACAACGGCTCCATACTGCTGCAAATTATGCTAAGAGCAGTGACAGTGAACCACAACAGCGAAGCTAAAAAAAAATAAAAAATCCATAGACCCGAGAGGTGATAATTATCAGCGGCTTCATCCCTGCAAGAGAGACATTTCATTTTACACTTCCAGTATTAACACTGTAAGTGCTGATTAAAAAAGGGTAACGCAGTACCTGCAGCGTAGGTGTCGGAACTGTGTCCCAGCTTGTTGCTAACCATGCAGGTGAAGTGGCCACAGACTGGGGAAATGGTTATGATCAATATTGCTCTATTGTTGGAGACTTTCCCCACAGCCTGGGTGATGGCGGCTTTCTCGTAGAGCCAGCTGAAGCTGGGGTCAGTCCCCCAGGCCTCGGTACAAACAAGAAAGGAGTGAGACACATTGATGCTGATGGAGACGTGGTGAACTGCCTCTGGAAAGACAGATGAACAGAGGTGAAATATGGAAATATGTGATAAGTGTGTAGGTAAAAAACGCAGAGCTGGATGGAAACAAGAGGATATATGAAGTGCTCAGCCGTGGGCATCTATCTGTTATAGAATAAGAATAATGGCACACGGCTGTCCAAGAGGGTCTCAGACAAAGAATCATGAGAGACATTTAATGCCGTCAGGAGAAACTGGCTCAGTTTCAGAGACAATAATGAGATCAGAGAGAGAGGCATAATGTTGGAGAATCGGATGATGGAAAACCCTGGAAGCTGAGAGAGCAGATGTAGAGAAGAGTGGAGCTGATGAATTGATACTGTTAGAGCAGACAAATGAGAGTAAAAGCACAGAAGCTACGACGAGGCTGGATTCATCTAGAGGGACAAACACAAAAAGAAAGACCAGGAAAGCGGAGCCTGTAGGCAAATTTAATTCCAAGTGTTACATTATTAAATGAGACATCTACCAACAGAAGAAAACAATGCCTTCTACTGTGAAATTAAAGCACGTTCGTTATAGTGTTGGTAATTATTGGAGTTAACACTTGAAAGGCCGCAACAGAGTCAGCTGGAGAGTATTTGATATATTCTTTCTTTCATATAATAACTCAGAGAGATTCATGTAAAGAGGCTGCGTGCTATATAATCTGCTGCTACAATATTTTCAATAGTTTAAAGCAAACAACATTTATATTCATATTTCCTTATTTGGACTGACTGTTGGTATTCTCAAACAGTCCCATTATATAGTAGGACTTTTTCCTGGGACTTTTTCCATAAAATTACTGCCGCTTTAATGTTCTTACTGTAATCTAATGCAGTTATGGGAAGGCTGCTATATTGAACCTTTAAACAAGCAGCAGGTGAAGGTATGCGGCATAGATGTGAGCACACCATAATTATATCAGTGGATATAACCATCACGAGGCTTCTAAAGTAATGATTTAAACTTTAAAATGTGATCACTTTCATGAGTCTTTTCTCTCGATAAAAGCAAAATACTGTATTACACAGTAATAAATGTACAGAAGCATGCTGACATCAGCATTTACAGTGCATGTATTTCAGCTGTATTTCAGCTTTTTGTTTAAAAAGTCGAGCAATTATCTATAATTAGGACTGCATTAATATTTATTATGAGATAATCCATTCATTTGTTTTTGCAATTAACCTATTGTTTACTCTATAAAATTTCATAGGGCCAATATTGTTGTCTTAGTTACTTAATTTACTAAGTGGATTCAATAGGAACGGTTTCTTGTGTCAGAAGTCAACTTGAACCTCAATTTTGAAACAAGATTTTGAAACAGATTAAAAATGACAATTTCAAGATGACTGAGGATCAAGAAAATGTTTGATAATCAAAAAATCTTTTAACTGAATGGAAAAACTTCAGCATCAATAGAGCATCTTAACACTCAAGCTCAAAAACACCATTTTCCCAGGTTGTGGCCCTGCTCTGTAGCAGTGCCTTTAAAATTCTCCATAACTTCTATTACGACAAGCCCATGTGGAATGGGGACCTACAGTAGATAAATGGACAGTGCACTAAAGTGACTGTGCACATAATTTACTAACAAAAGGGGATTTATCTAAGGCTGTCACAATAAATCCTCTCACGTGCTTGCTCGTCATACTGTACCATATTCCCTGACGATGCATTGTCTAGAGGTGTTGGCTCCTTGGTGATCTGTCACAGTCACAGTGTACACGCCGCTGTCCGCGGTGCTGTACCCATTAATCTGGAGTGTCGTCCCCTGCTGCTCAGTGTTCACATGGACATTTGGCCTCGTACCAGCACACTTGAGACTTCTGCCAGGGCATGTGGCCAGTATCGCTCTCTTAGAATCAAACCCCGTTTCAGGCTCATATTCCCAGGTTATCGCAGAGACCTCTTCCAGGGGTCCATGCTTGATCTGGGCTTTCAGAACCAGGCTGGATCCAGGGATTACATATACTGGCTCTTCATTGATGATGTGCACTGACATAGAATGGAGCTGGCATGGCACTGAGAACAAAGATTGAAGTATACTTTATTATATTTTCTCCTGTGTCCCTGTCACTCACATGACTCGTATAATAGATATTTCCGCTCAGCTGGCCAGACTGACCCGCAATATATAATCACATTTATGCTTCTGGAGTGTTTGCATTGTATGAACACAATGGAAAGCTAATGAAACAAACAATAGTGTAATGTGTCATCTCCATCATTCTCAGTATGTGCTTTATGAATATACTATGGCTACTTTCTGTCAAATAATGTCAAGTTATGATTTATAATGCATGACAGCCATGCCTAATGTGATATCCATCAAACCACATCAATATCCTAAAATCTGTGTCAAAGCCTAGTAAGCCTGCATGCATTCACCACAAAGGCTATTAATCATGTGTCTTAACTTGAAAGGCAAAAGGATGGAGGAAATGTAAATAATGCAAGTGCACTCGTTAATGCAAGAGGCAGTTTTGCGTAACAGTGCAATGTCTTCAGGTCGTTTTGATCTTTCTTTGTGTGGCGAGAAACTAAAAACTGTGCTGCCATCTCAGCTCGAACAAAGAAAAATGGGTAAAACAACATAGCAATACTTTGTTTTCCTCGTTTTCTTTTTTTCCCCCCTAACGACAAAATCATTAGTATGGTGGGTACAACAAAAGGGCTTACTCAAGAGAAACAGTGGGGCAACTCTCCAGCACAGGAAATACTGTAGATCCATAACACCTGCTGATGTAGACAGAGAGTAGAGAAAGAGGAATTTGTCCATGACCTCAGCAGCAGCACACAATTTCCTCTGTACTCAGGCAGCAGGGGTGCCAGTGCAGCAAGAATAATAACACCACCTCCAGAGAAAATGTGAAATTAAAATGAGAGCAAAAACAATTACAGCCAGCATGTCCTTCTATTAAAAAAACGTAATCCAAATGTTTAGGGTATTCTTTTTTTTTTTTTTTTTCGCCCCTTAATTTATTTGTGAAGTATCCAAAGAACAACAGTATTGGCATTGCAGACTGCAGTAAAATCAGAAGTTGGAACAAAACCGGGATGCGTCTGCTGCCAAAACTAAAATGAAGGCCCTCAAGCACAGCTGCTACAGCAAAAACACAGAGAGAGGAAACACAGATAACAGTGCAAGAACACAACCTGCATGCATTAAATATAACCTAGAATTCCCCTTTTTGTTTACCTTGAAGTTATCCACATCAAAACCGTCTGCAGTGGGATTCACTCACCTTTCTAAAGTTGAGACAAACAGCACAGTTGAGTCAGAGGTCGTCTGCTCCGTGTTGACTTTCTCAGGGGGTTAAAGAGTGGCACAGTTCACCTCAGTGTGGAGATTTATGGCCTGGAACAACGCGATGCCTTTAAAGGGCTCGCCATTGTAAGAAACATTCCCGTTTCAAACAGCAGCAAAGCCAAATGTTTCTGCAGGTTCTTCTCTCCTTTCAGTTCCTTTTCTCTTCTCATCAGATCCAACCTTGCGTGTCAAGTAGGCGTTGCTTTCTTTTCAAACAGTCCCCATCCCCACCCCTTCCTGTACAGTCAATACTCTTTTCTGCTTTGTGTTTTACATAAGTTGAACTTTCTATTGTAAAACCTCCCCTTTATTATAACCACCACCCTGCTCCTTTCCTGGACTTATGTCCCAGCATATGCTCTCCGGACAATACAGCTTGTTTGATTTTTGGATTTTCACACAGCTGCTGTTGAACTGTTTGTAAACAGTGATAAAAAGAAATGGTATTCTTTGGAAGGAAACCAGTGACAATGTCGAAATGCCGTCTTACAAAATAGGTTTTGTACTGTAGGCTTCTTATCCAGCACAAACACTAGTTGCCCTGGAGACACAATGCACTGTTTTGGTTTTGAATTGTAAAGAGGAAGTAATACATGATTTACCCTGTTCTTATTTCTTCCAATAATTGTCCCTTGCTTGAAACTGAGACACCTCCTTCAAGCACGTTAAGGGGAATGCCAACAATTTTATTCCCTGGGAAAGTTTAGCTTTGTGTTAAAATCTGACCCCCAGCTGTTTGCAAAAACTGCAAGGAGAAAAAAAAAATGAATCCATCAAATAAGATGATTTGATATGATTGAAAGCTCCACAACACCAGCTTTGAGATGAGATTGTTTTGCCACACGCGCCTTTCACACTACTAGAGCAGTGAAGCATAATGACATCACTTAGTCAGAGGTTAGCTCCACTGTTTCTCACTTTGGGAAGCACATCCTGGGGCACAGATATAATGAGCGATTTAAAAATGATTATAAAACCATTTGTATTTGCAAAGGATTTACGAATAATCGTGGGAATTGCAGCTGTGGCCCCCACTGAGTCCCTTGTCTACAGAAAAGTGCTGTTAGTTGGAATTAACCAGTGGGTGGCACTAATACAACAGCTGAAAAATACCAACACTGTTAGTCCTCATATCAGCATTTTTTTTTCCCTTTTCTTCCTCAACAGACATCATCTATATGCCTCTGGCTCCATATGCAAATTAATTACTCGCTGGGTTTGGTTCAGTTTGCTAATATGCCACTGCACAAGTGAGCAACTGAATCAAAGAACTAAATGTATAAAGATGCTGGTGCAAACATATAATTTATCTGCTGCTCTATGAGAACATCTTCTTTTTCTTGTTTTTCTGGCTGCTCCCTTCAGGGGTCACCACAGCAGATCATCTGCCTCCATCTCACTCTATTCCTAGCATGCATCCTCCTCCATCACACCAAACCTCTGCATGTCCTCGTTTATTACATCCATGAATATCCTGTGTAGTCTTCCTCCTTTCGTCCTATCTGGCAGCTTCATATCAAATATCCTTTGCACACTATATACACTATCCCTCCTCTGCACACTTCCCGTCTCTGAACTGCTCAACTGAGATCACATAACCAAAGGAAGATTAAAAAAAAAAAAAACTATCTTGAATGATGAATGTGAAAAGGAAAAGTAACACATTTCATGAGATCAAAAAAAAACAACAATTCTCTGCAAAGGAGGTAATTTCTCTATAACTTCTATTGCCCGTACTTTCCACCACTGGTTGTTCTCTGTAAATAAATGGCTGCGGGCTCTTTAAGTGAACAGGTGTGTCCGTCACAGGTAAATACAGGGATGTAGGAAGTAGCTGTTTAGTTTTAACCTTGTTTCAGCACAAAATGAATATAAGGACAGGGGGTATAAACATAGGTAAGCCTATTACAATTATAACCTATATTACATATTATATTATAGGGACAATGTGTATGTTTGTTAATTAGATTAACCGAACTGGATGGTGTATAGTCAGCCAGCACTGTAACGATATTGGAAAATATGCATACAGTATTTGTTGGTCGAAAATGGCTTTAGGAAATTAAAAAAATAAAATAAAAATTCACCAGACTTAATGGGAAAAGTAAACTTGTATACTAAAGCTTTTAATCTCCCAACAGACTGGCCTGACTGACGACATGAGACAACCTTTGCTCCTTATCAGCCTGTCGCTGGCAGGTAAAACAATTTGCACCGACAGGTTCCTCTCCTCCTGTTCCGAGTGTAAGGTTCAGACAGCTCACAAAAGTCTCTAAAGAGTTTCGGCAGAGTCTGTACTGAGAGCGGAGGGAAAAAAAAAAAACAAGCCTGGGAAAAGAAGCTCTGGTATTCCAGGCACGTATTAAAACAATTGCATTTCAAGCAGAAAGCTCGTCTTTAACCGCTCTTAAACCTGCGCGGCTGCATTCCCGTCTGTGCACTGACTACTGAGTGACGTGATGCCTTCAGGGCCTCCTCACAGGCTCATACATCTGAGCTTTCGGCTTGTGATTCGAAATAAGCAGGACGGTATTGTGCCTAAGAAAAAACAAACAGAAAAAGAAGATACACACCTATATGGTTTTGTTTGAATGGGAGGGACGGGTCAACAGTCAAAGTATGAGCAACAGGACTATCAGTAGCATCGATACTTGGCTATTGTTAAAAAAATGGCTTAAATATAGCAAATGCCTGTGTAAGTCCCAAGAAAGGCAAAGTTTGTTCTTGTTTTAGTAATATTTAATATCGCTGTTTTTAGATCTACTGTATTTAAAGAAGAGAGAGCGAGGAAGTGAGACTACGCATTTGTGAAATGTTTTTTAAAGATTTATGAGTTCAGCAGGAACAAGTGAGCCCAGAAAAGGTTCAGAGGCATACTAACGTGATTTTTCTTCGTGAGATTTGTCGATAACAACAATCTAAAATGATGCCAGCTGTATTTGGTGCACTTTTTCTGTCTGTGAAAAATATTTTGCTTGAAAACAACAAAGATCAAGCTGCAAGCTTCTGAAAGAGAATTAGCACCAGGGATGTAAATTATATTTTAATTTGTTCATTAACTAAGGGTTGTTCTTCATGCATGAAAGATAATTATTAAAGTAATAATCATTAACATTTTCATATGATTAAATATTAATTTTGCTGCTATCGGCAGCTGCTTCTACACTGCTGTGAGTCAACCTACGCTCCTCATGAAAGCATTTTCCTTTTTCAGTTCCAATGCCTCTGGTTTGCTGGATGTGTTTCTGCTAAATCTTTTGGTAAACAAGAAGCTATTTAGTTTACATCTCCACAAATAGTGTTCAGCTGAAGCTCAGTTGAAGAGATGGACTGTCAGAATAGACTGTTACAGCCACTGGATCAACTCACAGATCTAAAATTCAGCCTTATTGGGTACAAGTTTATCTGTGTGGCTTAAAGTTTTTATCATCACTTCACTTTTGCTGCAGTTGGCATGATGTCTGGACACTTTGCTGCTCTTCATTGAAGGTCCATATTTGCAACTTTCTATCTAAACTATCTCTTTAATAGTAATATATCAGTCAGTTGTTGCTTATTAAAGTCTAACTCTTAATGGTGTCATAAATACATCTTTTTTTTACTTGCCCCTGTGCTCCAGCCTTGTAAAAACAATCCAACAGCACATGAAAGCATCAGCTCCGCACTGCCTCACTCATGGGCATTTCTCACTTCTGACTCATTACCCTTTATTCTGAGTTTTTTTTTTTTTAAGCCACTAACCTAAAAGCCTAAAACACTTTTGTTGTCTTTAACAAATCAGTGGGAAAGCCTGAACACAAGCCATTTCACTGGTGTCATTTTATTCTCTGCTCTCCTGTGAAAATCGTGTAAAGGCAGTCCAGCGAGACTGATCAGGACCATATTGATTTAGTCACTATAATTCATCGGCTGGTGCATTGTTGCATGGAAGTTTTATGTGCCAGTAAAAAGGCGCCGAAATTTTTCAGCCTCAGTCTGCAATACCAACACAAAACAGAAGGAGGAATTGTGGCTAAATACAGAAGCACATGTTCTCTTCTTTATTTGCATGCACATTTCAAATTGACAAACACAGAAACAGCAAAAATACTTAAAATCAGTTTGTCTTTAGAACATAGCGGTCTAAAAAAAGTTGCTTGTGCGCCGCTGATCTTGTGAAGAGACACAGCAAATATAATTATGACATGGCTTACGCTAAGTCAGGCTAACAAAAACACAAAATAGATGTTTAGTTTGGGATCACTTACAATCCGAAAAACATGGTGTGAAATCGATGAGGAAGGAAAGAGTGTGTACCTTACTAATGGGTTTTTACCCCCTGAGCCCAGTGTGTGTATCTATAGATTTTCTCCTCTGCAGTGGTGAAAGATGTACTCTGATCCTTTGGGTAAAAGTACTAATTTAAGAATACGCTATTACAAGTATTCCAAAAACCCCACATGAGTGAAAGTACAGAACTTCCTTCCTTTCCTTTGTACCTTTAGAACTGCCTCAGTTCTTCATGGCATAGATTCAATGAGGTGCTGGAAACATTCCTCGGGCATTTTGGTCCATATTGATGTAATAGCATCACACAGTTGCTGCAGATTTGTCGGTTGCACACCTATGATGTGAATATCGTGTTCTGCCACAAAAGCACTCTGGACTGACATCCGGTGACTCGGGCTTCACTGTCATGTTCTAGAAGTCAGTTTGGGATGATTTGAGCTGACATGATGTGTTGTCCTGCTGGAAGCAGAAGATGGGTACACCATAGTCATAAACGGATGGACATGGTCAACAACAATACCCGGGTGGGCTGTGGCTCAGCTGGTAGATCATTACACCACCACCACCCCGAACCTTTGATACAAAGAAGGATGGATCCATTCTTTATTGTTGTTTACGCCAAATTCTGACCCCACAATCTGAATGCCGCAGCAGAAATCAAAGTTCATCAAACCAGCAGTTTTTCCAGTCTTCTGTTGTAGCCTCAGTTTCCTGTTCGTAGCTGACAGGAGTAGCAGGAGTGTGGTTTTCTGCTGCTGTAGCCCTTCTGCTTCACGGTTTGAGGTGTGTTGCTTTTTGAGATGCTCTTCTGTATACCCTGGCTGTATCAAGGGTTTATTTAAGTCACTGTTGCCTTTCTATCAGCTCAAAGCAGCCTGGCCCTTCTCCTCTGACATGTGGCATCAACTGGCTTTTTTTTTTTTTTCCCAGAAAACTGCCACTAACTGGATATTTTCTCTTTCTCGAACCATTCTCTGCAAACCTTAGAGATGGTTGTGTGGGAATATTGCAGTAGTACCCTCAACAACTGTGCCAGATTCAGAGTCACTTAAATCACCTTTCTTCCTAATTCTGATGCTCGCGTTGATTTTCAGCAGATCATCTTGACCATGTCTACATGCCTGAATGTATCAGGTTACTAGTTTGTGATTGGCTGATTAGATATTTCCATTAACAAGCAGTTAAACGGGTATATATCTAGTAAAGTGTGAGTGTATTTGCTCATGGACCATCAATGGCACTATCAACTTTCAAGGAATCATCACTTTTCCTTATTTACTACTGTAACCAACACTATGATGCA